>PVKY010001436.1:0-32093 GCA_004027775.1 Bradypus variegatus
TTCAAGCCTAAGTCCGTGGATCCCTGGGGTATGAAGAGGAGACTTTTCAAGGTCCCCAACCACTGATGAGTTTAAGGAAACTTCTAGGTCCTCCATTTCCTGGGGTCACGTGAGTCTTCCTTGCACATTTCTTCTTTTTAAAAACAGCCCTCCTATCACGTTACGGAAGCAAGACCCATCTTCACTCATCCGATCTCACTAATGGGGTGGAAAGATCTCCTGGCGACCAAGCAAAGGGGCGATTCTGAAATACCTTTTTGGGGAAGCCTCCTTTAAGGAATAAACAAGCACTAAAAACCCACCTAAACTTGCAGTCTTCCCCTGTCTTATGCGTCAGTGTAGTGTGAAGCACAGTGATACACGAGGAATTTTGTCCCTTGTTCTGGAATCAGATATACCACAGAATGTAGACAGTGAAAATGACAGCCTTTTCATTTAATTTTTGTTTAATGGTGCCATCTCTTCTCTCTCTCCTATTGTCAGCCTATGCACATCTTTTGAGGAAGAATTTTGTGAGAGCAAACACAGAAGAAATAGTTAAGAAATATCAAATGCTGAAATGGCTTTTTTTCCTCCATGTATTTAATGTAAGCAATTATGACTAGCTGTTCTCAATACTAATTTTAGGGTTTATCACCAACTAGAAAGTAGAAGTCTGAATATAACTTAAATATTTTTAGGGACTACCAAAATTTTAAAGTTAACACTGGACCAAATGAGCAGATAGAAATTTCATGTGGTTCTTTTTAGATTTTTTTTGTGTATTATTTAACGAGATAGTTAAAATCTATTTTATTAAACCACATCATGAAATATTTATCTGAAGTACGGTCAATACTTATATTTCATATTACAAAATGTTTAATATTTTTACATCTTCTTAACAAATAATTTAAAATTATATGATAGCTGCTGAATCAGAATATTATATTCACTTTCTTTAAATACACAGGAAAAATTTGATCCTTAATGAAGTTATTTCTGGATTTTTACACATTAATCTCATTCACAAAAGCTAAACACTAGAATATAATATATGCACACATACAGACTTATTAAAGGAGCCCAAACCATCCCTGCTTCATAAAAAACTTAAAATTTTAGTTACATGCAATATTCCCTTATTACAGGTTAAATAGAAAGACATATAGATTTGTTCTTATTTTTAAAACATTATGAAATAGTTAAATTAATAGTTAAATTAATACTTTTACACAGATTTGATATTGACTGAATTTTAGTAACCTATCTTATAAGGTGTATATCAACTTTTAAGAGACATTTCTTCTATTCCTTGGAATGCATGTTAGCATGATTATTTAGATTGAAAAATAAATTCACTTGGTCTGATTTGCTTGGTTAATCATGTAAATCATGAGATTCAGATTTGATCATGAAGATTCTGTTTGCTAAATATTTCACTTTTTCCATAAATTGAATGAATTAAATCAGCAGCTTAAATTTGATAAGAACACAATAAAAATGTTTTATAAAAAGATGAAAAAGGTATGTTGAAAATAACAATATTTGGATTTCCTTAGCCCTTTCTGAGTTTCTAAACACAAAAAGGTATGATTAATAGTAATGTGTTGGATCTTCATAAAGTCTTTTTGGTATGATTCTCAGAAATGGAAAAAGTGAATCATCACGATGACTGGATAATACATCCTTTTGTTTCTTATTCTTTGCTCCTGAAAATTTTGAAAATTACAACCAATTTTTGATAGATAACCACTATGTGGTTTTTGGCATCTAACTGCAAAGGAGTTAAAAAAATGGAATGGTATTACTAGAAAAAGACTTCCTTTACTATAATCTACTCACTTACATGACCAATGTTCTTTGTGCTATATTAATAAAAATTAAAAATAAGAACAAAATTCACATTGAACCCTGTCTCATTCTAGCAGGGAGCAACATTCATTCATAACATTTCATTAAGTTGTGCATTACCATTATTGTTTTTCTTTTTATTAGTTATTCACCAAAATCTATAATGCATTGTTGCTGTTTTGACTACTTGTGCATGAAAAGTAATTTTAATAAGTCAATTAGGAAAAAGAATAACACAATTCATGGTACATAACTCATGGCTCTTAATAACTTAAGAATTTTAAAAATTAAATTTTGCATATATTTTGGTTACAGAGATTCATTGTAGGTGATCAGTAAAAGACTTTCATGCAAAAGAATATATTATATTAGGGATTGAGGGAAGTGGAATGGAAATGCCAATGGCAAAATATATGATATAAATTTCCCATTGGGAAAAAAGAACTTGTTCATGCATTTATAGAACAGATGATGTGGGTTATCAGATCCCTATGGTGTTTAGATTCTGCTCCATTCATTTAAAAGAGTGTTGTGTCACTTCTTTTTAAAAAGGGTGTGTGTGTGTATGTTTATAATATTCCAGACATTTCACTTTTTTTGCAACTGTGTAAACCTAGGAAAATTTTATAGATCAACTTAACAACTTATGAGGAGGCACACAGTTTTTAAAAATTTTGGATGGGGGCATATGAGGAAAGAAATTGAAGGCCACTACTTTATGCCATTCCATTAGTAAGCATTCTATTCACAGGTTATTTTGCTCAAGAGATTTTGCCAGCTTGCTATTCCAGCTCAGCACTGCCATAAATCACAGGGAAAAGACAATTCATTTGTAAGTTCACTTGAATTTTTCTTTGCACTCTTTCACTCTGCTGTTGTCATGGCTAATATCTGCTGACACTCTCATCTTCTCATCAGAGGCATCCAAGCTTCAGGAATTCGCCTTGAGTCCTCAAGACAATGTCCTCTCCAAGACCCACAGGGGAGCTCTACAAATATAAAACTATCCAGGAGCCGGCACACAATGGGGTCACAGGCCTTGTTGGCTATTTCTCTAGTCGCCTAACTGCCAAGCAAGTCATTTCACCTCTCAGGGCCTTAATACTCTCCTCTGTAAAGTGTGGATTTACAAGGCACCTTTTTGCCTGTCTCCCAAGGGTTACAGCTGAAATAGGACAAGAAAGCTCCTTGAAAACATTAATACAATTTTAAGCATGAAAATCTTCACACTCTTCTTAAATTGCTTGGCATGCAGAAGTAAATTCAATAGCATTTCTTTTCTGTCACTGGTGTATCCTTAAAAATACCCCAGAAGCACAAGGTACAAAAGGTAAAAAAAAAATAGATAAAATGGACTTCACTAAAATTTAAAATTTTGTGCATCAAAGGACATTATCAAGAAAGTGAAAAGACAACCTACAGAATAGGTGAAAACATTTTGGAACAATATATTTGATAATGGTTTTATATCCAGAATATAGAAAGAACTCCTACAATATGGTGAAAAAAAAAAAACAGGACAAACTACCCAACTGAAAAATGGGCCAAGGATTTGAATAGACATATCTACAAAGAATATATTCAAATGGCCAATAAACATATGAAAAGATGCTCAATATCATTAGCCATTTAAATAAATGCAAATTAAAACTACAAAGAGATACCACTTCTCTCCTACTACGATGGCTATTAAAAAAACTGAAAATAACAAGTGTGGACAAAGATGTGCAGAAAAGGAACCCTCATACGTTGTTGGTGGGAATGTAAAAAGGTGCAATCACTGTGGAAAACAGTTTGACGGTTCCTCAGAAAATTAAACATAAGACTACCATATGACCTGGTAATTCCACTCCCAAGTATACACCCCAAAGAATTGAAAGCTGGGATTTGTACAGATATCGGTACACTGATGTTCATAGCAGCATTATTCAGAATAGCCAAAAGGTGGAAGCAACCCAGGTGTCTGTCAACAGAAGAACGGATAAACAAAATGTGGTATGTACATGCAAGGGGAATATTATTCAGCCATCAAAAGGAATGCAGAGCTGCTATGTGTTGCAACACAGATGAACCCTGAGAACATTATGTTGTGTGAAATAAGCCAGACACAAAAGGACAAATATTGTACAATATTCTTAAGTGAAATACTTAGAACAAGTAAAGTAATAGAGACAGAAAGCAAAACAGTCATTATCAGAGATGTGGAGTGGGCAGTTACTGCTAAATGAGCATGCATTTTGGTTCAGAATGATGAAAATAGTCTGGAATAGATAGTAGTGAAATTGCACAGTATTGCAAGGTACTCAGTGTCACAGAATTTTGTTCACTTAAAATGGTTAAAATGATTTTTATGCTATGCATATTTTACCACTATTGATAATGAATGAATAAAGTGTGAAAAATAAACAAAACAAAAAGAACACGAGACTGGTGAGAAAGAACACCAACGGTGACACGGTAGGCTGGTGGCTGGGAGGGAGGGAGGGGCAGCAGTGGACAAATACTGGGAAGAAGCACAATTTCTCAGCTGTAATTTGCTGAAAGCCATCACTCCCCACAAGCTCTCGCTTGTTTGTGCTAGTGACAAGGAAGAATAATGTGTATGGCCCAATTGCAATTTGTCCCACTGGTAACAAGGTTGATGTGACCTGATGTGTGTGGCTGACACTCCACAGGATGGGATAATATATAAGGTAAGCAGCTGGATATAATAATGGTAACTAAGCAGAATATAAAGGTTTATCAGAAAAAAAGTGATTTTATTATAAAAGATTTTATAAGATAAATATGCTACAAAACATAGTAAACTTGTTGAAGTGTAATTTCCCCACCTCCTTAAAAATTATGAAATAGTTATTTTTATCAAAAAATTTTGTCAGTGTTTTAGTAAAGGAATATTGGGCATATATTTTGTGCAAAGTCTTACAAATATTAAGTCAATTTTTAAAATAAAATGAAATATTTTCATTTAAAAAATAATACTGTAGGCATCATTATTCCCATTTTGTCAGTGAGGAAATCGAGTTTCCGAGATGTGCAGTGACTGGCTCAAGGTCATATCGTGGTTCCTAAGTGAGGGATCAGGACACCTACACAGATTTTCTGAGTGCAGAGCTCATTTATTTTCCTGCATTACCCTTCCTCTACCGAGAATGACACTCAAATTAATCTGAAATATAAATATAGTTACTTTTCCGGGGAGATCTATTTATCTCTGACTTTTTTAAACAAACCTGTATCCACACAAGAACGTCCCCCTCCTTCTTTCTCACTCTGCAGTGTGTGGGCGTCACCCCACTGGGGGGTCCTGAGACCAGCGCTGAACCCCCTTCCCAGCACCGACGGCGTGGGGAGGGCAGGCTCCGGGATGGGGGGGCATTGTGCAGCTCTCTGGGGGTGGGAGAGGGAGGCATCCTGGGGAGGCATGAACTTCTAGAAGCTTCCTGCCCACTGTCTCCATAAACTGGAGATTCTTTTGGGGGTAACTATCTCCTAGGGCTTGCAAATATTCCCTGGGAGGTGTAAGTTTTTGGTGTGATTTCCAATTTCCTCAGCACCCCTGAGGAGCCTGGGTGATTCAAGGGGGAGGGTGGGAGGAAGAGTAAGAAATGGTGGGAAAGTGGGTCCCCCCCCCCGCTTTAACCCCTTCCACTTCCCCGATTGGCGACTGTGGGCATCTCTAAGCCCTGGGCACTGAATCAGGGGTGACTCCTCAGGGCCTCCCGGACATCAAAATGTCCCCATCTGTAAAAAAACGATTTTACTGTTTGAAATGGACCTTTCCCCTCTCACAGAGTGGAAAAGGCTCAGGAGAGAGACGCCAGTCCCACCGCGGGACGCTGTTTCCACTAAGGCAAGTCAGTCCCCAGGCAGCCTCGGGCCGGTTCCTGGGGACACGGCAGAGCTGTGAGTCGGGGGCAGTTCTCACCCCATTAGCTATTAGGGCTCACGTGGCTGGTAATAGCTGAGGCAGCTAAACCGGTCGAGTGGACTCCCTATGAGGACATTAAACCTGGGCTAACTGAGCTCCCTTTAACTTTTCACGTGGATAAAATAAAAGAATGCAACCTCTTCCCAGCTGGGATGGCCCATATGTAAAAAACAAGCACCACAGTTCTGAAATCAAATCCTAAATATGTTCTTGAAATGAATATTAAGATAAATACTGCCTTCCCCAAAATATTAGTGTCAATGTATCTCCTAACCTCCCCTGAGTTGGCCTAGTCTGGCTGTAGAAAATAAGCACCATGTATCCGACAGCACATATCGGATGCGGTCATTACATGAATATTAAAATAGAGAATCGTTTCCCAAATGGGAACACCAGTACATCCACCAAGGGCAAGCTGCGGTGACGACCTGATTGGGAAACTTGTTTATTCCTCTCGTCACTGACACGGTTATCATATGGAACAAAATACTCTCAGATGCAGAACTTCTCTAAAGATGCACTAAGTCAGGGCGACGCGGTCGAGGGCAGAGGGTGTTGCAAAGGGAGTGTGACACATGATTTCTAAAATCCACGTGGGGAGAAGGTCTGAACCGGAAGTTTCACCATCACAGGTAACAAGCACTATTTCCATTTTCTTCAGCACTGACTCACATCAAGAATTGGATTCAAGTGTACACACGTAGGGCAAAAGACACTTCATCAGTGTAGGTTTTTGTTACCATCACTCATACAGGAAGGGAAAATGGTGCATATGGGGAAGCAAGAAGTGTTTCAATTCAGCTTCATGTGGAAACTGAGAGAGAAAAGAAAATAAGAAAGTAAATGATGGATGTCTTTAAACAATTCATAAATTGTAAAATGCTATATAAATATCAAATATCTGAATGGTCATCAAGCCCCTGGCTATTTTGAGCACCGCTGCTGGTGAAGTGACTTAGGAAAACTAACAATATACAGTTTAGTAAACTGAGTAACATATATCTTGCCGAAAGCAGGGAGAATCCTATCCATCTCCTTTATCTTAAGAAATTAAAGCACATGAAAGGCTTACAAAGGGAGGGGCTGCATGTTCTCAGCGCTAGCTAAATTCTTAAACGGGAACTGTTTCAATAATTTCCGCATTGGCTATGGCAGTTGATTGTAATAGACATTCTTTTTCTAAGTCACTGTGTTTCAGAAATAGAGGAAGGTCAGACTCACTTTCTAAGAGAGAGGAAGGTGACTCTTGTCATAGTAACATAATGTAGCGGGTCCCCAGGTGCGATCCGGAGGAAAAGGCAGACAAGGTCCCGTACAGTGTCGCAGCTGAAAGGAAGCCGACGCCGAGGAGCTTCTCGGAAGAACAATGACTCATTATCCCCGGGCTCCCCAACAGATGCGAGTCCCCCCAACACCTGGCCTCCTCCAAAAACAAGAAGAAAGAAAGAGGGCAGATCCGGGAAGGAGGCTGCCAGCGACTCGCCTAACGGGGAGCCTTTCTAGGAGGGAAGAGCAATCAGAAAAGGGCTTTGGAATCACAAAATTAAAAAACAAGTGTCAGCTGTGGGAGATGTAGAACTGCAAATATGTATGAATGCAAATAGGATGAATAAATGAAAGTGTGCAATCACCCAGAGCTATGTTTATAAGCCCAAGGCAACTTTGTCTATAATTATCTGGGTGCAATTAGCTGCATGGGAGCAGCTAGCAAAGGGCACATAAAAGCCCCCACCTGAAGAGAAATGTCTTCCCTTCCTGATGATAAAACAAGATCTTCAGGGGCATCAAATCCATCGCAAAAAAAACCTTTTTGTGCAAAGGTCTAGGGGTGCACCTTAGATGAAATATAAAAGCTGGGTTTTAGTTATTTACTGCACATCTTAAGATAATTCTCACTGTTAGCTAAAAAACAGATGATAGGAGCTATGGCTTCAGTAAACATGTGCTGAGTCCTGCCACATTATTTAATTAAACCCTCCTCTGGTCACACGAGGTGGGTGTCACAAGCTCTGGCTGGTTTGGTCAAGGTCACCCACAAAAAGGTGGTCGAGCTGGGATTTGAACATCAGTATTTTCACTCTGGATTTTCACTCTGTCTATTGTACCAGAAGTTATTGATTGAGGGCAATTTTGACCCCTACTTCCCCAGGGACATTTGACAATGTCTGGAGACATTTCTGGTTGTCAACATTAGGGGATGCTACAGGCATTTAGGGGTAGACATCTGGGCACTGCTAAATATCCCACAATGCCCAAGACATCCCCACAACAAGGAATTGTCCCGTCCCAAGATATCGATAATGCCTGACACTGAGGTTGAGAAAACCTTGCTTTATACCATAGCTGTCATATTTTGGGCTACACCCCAAGGCCCTAAGATGTGTTTAGGAAGAGGCAGCCTCAAACACACAGTGTCCTAATCAAGGATCTGAGAGTTATTGCAAATGAACAAGGAAATCGTAGTTCCACCTCACGGGCAGAGAGGCAGTGAGAGAGGTGAGGCACTAAAAATTCATAACATATCTGTCATAAACACATTCCGAGATTGCTTGGATCTCAATGGCCCTTTCAAAACCCAGGAGAGACTTCTGATGTCACCTGAAGCTCTTGATAGCTCCTTAACGTGGTTCTGCAGGGAAGTTAGACGGTAGGAAGGCCCTGGGTTTTCCGTGGGGTCTTTATTTGTCTTACTGAATGTTATAGATCGGCACTTTCTGGAATACAAATAAGAGGCTAATGCGATAAGAAGCTGAACTGATGGTGTCCCTAGGAGCCTGAAGTCTAAAATGTCAGTTGAAAGACAAGGAGAAAGGATGGGATCACTGCTGGAAAATCTCATTGGTAAAGATGTCAAGGATTTTCCTAACAAAAATGTTCTGAACTAAAAGCGTCTCAGAGGGAGAATGAATGTAAAGAACATCAGGGATTCTGGGGTTAGTCAAGCAAAGTCAGAAGGGCCTGTGTTTAATGCAAAACTGATATAACATCACAGTAACCAGAGAATAATACCTGCAGAAGGAGCTGGGCAAAGCACCGTGAAAGAGAAGACGGGGGATGGACTCAAGTCCCCAGAGAATGATTTGACTCTCTCTGGTGTTATGAGTCATCAGTGATCAAATTAAAACGAAGCTCCAGTACATCTCAGTTTCAGACTTTGGAGGGCATCTCTGCATAACAATTCACATTTTTACTAATTTTACTGACTCGTGAGTTCCAGAAAGAGTCGAGAGTCCTGAGAGCTTTAACACCTTCCCACAGCTCACGTGGGCTGCTGCTTCCCTGGCTTGGGCTCTCCTGCCAGTGACGTGAGGGGGCTTCAGGGACCCCAGAAAATGCTAAGCCTCCGTCCTGGCCAGTCTGAGGTCTGATGAGCTACCATCCCTGGATCTTTGCCTCTAATTCCCTGGCCTGCTGTTCCTGATTCTTTGAGGAGAGGGTCTCATGGATAAGAAAGAAGCTGCGATGAGGAGAGGCATCTCTGCCAGATGCTGGCCTGTTAAGCCGACAGCCTACGGGAATCCCAAACCCTGAAGCCACAGCTAATGTGTTTCTGATTCACTGCGTCGCCAACTGGACAATGTAAGACGTAGTTCAGCAAGCTAACGCGGCTCCACTGATCAGTTTTATTTTCATCCCTACTTTAATAAACACACATGCGCCAAGGTAGCTCTGAATTATTTAAAATTACAGCAGTCAGAAGAGAGACCTTCTCAAAGTTTGCCAGAAGGATTTTTAATCATCTTTAAGTAAACTTCAATTTCTCTGAAAGTGAAGAATTATTTCTCCACTTCAAAATTCAGTACAGACCCATTGAAGAGTCTTTCCTTCAATAAGTAAAAACATGAAATGATTAGTGCAAAAAGTATACCATGAAATAAGTTTAAAGTCCTGATACTTGAAGGCTAGATTCAAGACACTATTACTTACTGCCCATAAAAAGGTCTACTTTAGTGATAATAACAAACAACCTTTATTCAAAACAGTTCCTCAATATGATTTTTAAAATCCCAGGCTTAATCTTTCTGATAATTCACAAGCCCACTGCTACTCTCCTAGGTAAGTGCAATAAAGCATGAGTATAAAGCCAAGCTTCAGGGTGTGTGTTTACAGGCTTGGGAGAACCACTTTCCCCCACTGTGGATGAAACTGTGGGACCCGCTGCTCATTCTCTATCACCACGGACTTGGCTGCACAGGGCGGAAATGGAGCAAGGGTGGCTTTTGCTTGGCTGGACTGGGCTGGGCTGGATTCCCAGCTGACCTTGGCCTTGATTAGCTGCTTACTCACGGCCCTACTTTGATGGAGCTGTTTAAATGGCAACGGCCGAGATCAACAGCTTACAGAGAGCACCCGAGAGGGTGAGAAAGGGCGGTTCTTGCACCTTCCATTTTTGACATAATGACAAGAAAACTTTCTCTCTGTACAGTTCCCTGTAGCACGTTCACATATATCGTCTCCCATTTGGTGCCCTTGGCCACCCCATGTGGGATAATCAGGCCAGTTGTTATAAGCCCCATTTTAGAGAGGAGGACCTTGGGGCTCAGTGAGGTGAATTGGCCGGTTCAAGGTCAAGGAAGCTATGAGGATTGGACTCAGGCGGCCAAAGTCCTCCGATGCCTGGGGTCCTCTGCTCTGTTTCAGCAGAGGCAAGGGGGTCCCTGGGGTTATGATTTAATGTATCCAAGCTTCAGAGTTGGATGGAACCCAGAGGTAAAGCGCAAGAGGGTGGGGAAACCCCCAAAAGGCAATCAATAAATGCCCAGCTGAACATAAAGGTCGTCATCTTTTTATAGCTCATATTATCCTAAGAAGGAAATGTGACAGCAGTTTCACAAATCACACTATATAGATTCTTAATCGTAAACAGACAACCCAGGTGGATAAACTCTGTTACTTATGGAACAGCTAGTTTTTAAATGGTCACCATGGGAAAAAAAATCCTTTGCAGGCCGCACGTTCATGTTCAGTCAGTGTTATGTTTGGTACAAATAAATGCATTTGTGCTTCTAATATTAGTTCTGCTTGACGCAAGAAGCTGATTTTCTGGGAGGCGGAGCCAAGGGGCTATTTGGGAGAGCCGGGCAAGCTAAGAGGCTGCTATTACAGTATCACTCTAAGTGGTCCTTAGCTAAAGTAGTAAAAGCATTGTCTACTGTAACCATCAACCATCCCATGGCTTTAAAATGGCAAAGGTAAAGATGCTGATGTTGCAATGGATAACAGTTAATTTACACGGAATTCAGTTCACCGTGTACCAACTAACTGCACGGTTCTGTGCTGGGCTCTGGGCAGGCGAAGCTGGATGCCGGGGGCAGCTGGGGGGCGGCTGGGGGCAGCCCGGCGCACGCACATCGGGAACCAGGTCCCAACAGGTGAGAGCTTCCAGGACCAGGTGCTTCCTGCACCCAAACCCCGTCCCTGGGACAGGTCTGTGGGGTGGGTCTCCTCCCCCTCACGAGCTTCCTAAAGGAACTCCCAAACCCAGAAGAGGGTCCCAATTCCTGCCAAACTGTCCCCACCACTTAAGAAACAAAGACATATTCTCTGATTAACAAGAACATGATCCATAACCTATTTAGCGCCAAAGAAACCAAACCACCTTCCTCCAGGAACGCGTATCTCCATATATCAGGCTCATTAGGTCTGGTGGATTTGTTAACATTTTCATTTCCGTGCATTGTTTTTCCATTTAGGCCATAAACTGGCTGGCAGAGTCCTCTCCATGCTCTGAAAAGTCCCTGCAGCCCCCCGGTTTGTGTCACACACACAGCAGGTGTTCAATCAACAAATGTTACCTGATGAGGTGAGGTTGTGCTCTGAAAACCCAGATTGCTCGTGTGAGGCTAACGCACTGCGCTTAGCCACGTGTGAGGACTTCTGAGCAAACACAAGCTTTGGACAAAAGCTGTTGTGTCATGGAGGCAGGTGTTCCCATGAAGGACGGAATGACAACTCTGACATCCCGTAGGGCGGAATCTTTACACGTGATTTATTTTGCATGTCAATGAACTTTGGAAAATGCCTTCCTGTAGATTAGGCCAGAGGTATGTTATCAGTACAGTGGGTTTATTCCTGCTTTGCTAAGGTAAGTGATAGTTACTTTAAAAAAAAAAACAACTTTCATCTGCGTATTCATCTGTTATTAGCCTGGTCTTTTCTAATGAGGGTCTTGAGTACAATAAGTATTTCTTATTTCTAGGGGACTCCTCCCTGTATCTTACTCTGAATTCCAAGTGTCTGCATTGGGCTTTGTGGACCACAAGTGAGGGCTAATTCCTACATCCAGTAAATCCCAGGATCCCTGAAATTCACGTGCTCAGCCTCACCAAAAGCCCAAGGCACCTACACATCTCCACTGTCCCATCTGCACCAGACCCTCGCCCCTAAGACTCGAGGAGAGGGAGACGGAAGCCAAATCTGATGAGAACGACCTGGAAGCCGCCCGATGGAGGAAGAAGCGGACAATAACGCACGAACCCAGTGGCAGTCTCTCGGAACCCAGAACAGACTCCGGGCGGGCTGCCTTCTGCCCAGGGGCGGTGACAGGATCTCCGCAGCAGACAGGGCTGGTAAGTTCCAGAGGGTACATTACAGGCGTTGTGTCCTGGAAAACAACTGCTTCCCTTTTCTCCCACAAATGGACACCTCTGGGTGGGAATAAAGGAATAAGGCCATTTCTCCTCTGAGTTCGAAGTCTCCTGTGATCTCCTTCCTGGACTTTAAGGCTCCTAAGGGCCCCACTGGCTGCACACAGGGCCCCACAGGGGAGCACGGGAGCAGGGCTGCCCACACCGAGGCAGAGCCTGATTAGTGCTCGGTCCTTGAGGACAGTGGGCCAAGGCCACAGCTACACACTTGTGATTCAAAGCATAGGATTCTCCCACTGGGCCTGCGGCCAGACAAGCCCACACAGAGATTACCTGAGCCTCACTCCTGCATTGACCCACCAGCAAAGAACGAGATGCCTTTCACTTCCCCTCTCCAGAGGGCAGACGTGTCCTGGGTGGTTGGTTTCCTTGGCCTCAGGGAGCGCTAAGACCCACCCACCCATCCCACCTTTGGGAAAGCTTAGTTTGGGTCAGATGGAGGGGGACGAGGTGCTCAAGAGCCAGAGCTGAGGCAGGGACAGGTGCTGGGAGGGTGGCAGTGCCAACCAAGAAAAGGCTCCAAGAATGGGGGTTTCAGTCCTCACTCTGCCACCACCAGGGACTCCGGAGGCTGTAGAGCATCCGATGGGGCCGAGGCTGCGGCTGAGCACAAGTACCACATTTGTGGATCTTTGGGGAGGTTCTGACGTCCAGGCATGACTGCAAGGAACTCAGAGTCACCAGCACAGCCACAGACGTGCAAAGGGCCAGGAGAAGGACAGAGCCACGAGCTGCAGTCAACACACCCACAGGCTTCTGACTCTGACCACAAACGCTGGGAGGGGGAGTCCCCAGAGGAGCACGAGATGCTGTGGCCATCCTGGGGCCTGGTGGAGCCAGACTGACGACACGTAGAAACATGAAAAGGAGTAGGATGTTTCTTGTACTGGAGTGTCACGGAACGAAATGCTCCTAGAGTAGCCTATTTTTAAATTTGTTAACCTGATCTGTACTTGTAAATTTAAACTAATTTCTGTCTATGATTTATTAGGCCTCCTCTTTCCTATCAAGTTAAAGCTCTCCACGAATGAAACAATTCAATCCTGATGGAATTTCTAAGCACCCTCCCACACTGGGAATAATTGGTCAAAAGGGAGGGAGGCACATGTGGGAGGGAACGACTGCAAAACAGACAGCTCTTTAAACGTCTTTAAACTCTCAGTTAATTCCATCTATCAATCCATTTTCCCTGTTATGTACATACAAAAGGACAATAACAACAAAAGAACTAAGTTAAATATTCCTATATGCATTTAAAAATCACTCTGTACGAGACAATCCTATCTTCTCTTTCCAGCTCAGGTGCAAAGCTACCTTTTTTTTTCTTTTTTCCCTTAAGGCTAAATAGGATTTCTTTTCTTCCAGGGCAGGGTAGGTAGACTTCTTAATGATCTTTAAGGATAGAATCCAATAGAAGAAAACTATCTTTTTTTTTAATTCCATTTCCCTTCTCACCCCACACTGAGCTGTTACTATAGCAACAACCTACCCACTACTAGAACAGTTAAGTCCGTCTGTGAAGTTAACTGGAGGCTACTTTGTCCCTCAGAGAAGGCACTGCTGTTCATTGACCACTTTTTCCCTGGGTCTCTAAAGTCTTCATTTCTCTATGATATGCTTAACCTAGGGTTTCTTGTGGCTGAAACCGAAAATTTACTTTTAAACTCCGAGCACTATAATCTCAGAAACTTTTAAGGAACTGAACTCAGTAGAAATGAATTTACATTTTGTTTTAGATATGAATCACTTGGCTTAGGTTTAGAAAAGGCCTCCATAAAGAATTCTTAGAAAATCTTTCCTACACCTCTGCCACCCTCTCGCATGCCTTAAAAAAATCTGTCTACTTACCTACCTACCTACATACTATCATCATCTACTCATCATCTATCAAAATATTTCCAATGCATGAAAAAAGAGAGGCTAATGTAATAAACACTCATATACCCTCCACACAGACTTAAATGCTGACTTCAGAGTGGGAAGAATATTTTTGCTTCAAATTTGTACAAAATAAAAGTTTGTAGACATCATTGAAGAGCTCTTTGTTCTCAGCCCATTTTCTTCCCTCTCTCTTTCTTCCCTTCCTTTCTCTGTCCTTCCCTTTCTGCCTCTCCAGAGGTGACATTGCTTCGGAGGTTCCCGTCTATCTTGCTATGCTTTGATGTGCAAGACTTTTTCATCTCTTCCCCCTCCCTGGGGGAGCTGGGCATCTCTGGCTGGAAAGGCCTTCTCTGGAAGCCTGGGAAGCCGAGGGCCCCAGGGGCGCCCCTCACCCTTGAGGCCTTCATCTGCTTGTGCGGCAATCTTTACAAGCTGGGGTCCCAGCTAACCTTCCCAGATGACATCAAAAGGACTCAAGGCAGAGGGCGATTTGGGGACCTCTGCAACGGAGGAAGCACAGTGCTTTCTCCTTGAGGCCACACCAAAAAGGTGGCAGATCTGAGGTCTCGTCTGTTGGGAATAAAGTGACCAGGGCTCACTGCAGAGGAGACGGCCGTAACCTTGGGGAGGACAGCTCATTTCAGGGCATAATGAAAGAGACAATGCCCAGGTCAGGGCACTGTCCTCGATAAACGGTCTGTGGTTATTGATCTGGACAAGCTGAAGGCAAAGAACCTCTATGTATTCCTGTTTCAATTATCTGATTGATACTTGCGATTCATAATTTGAATGCTCAGTCAATTCAGCCAATATCAAAAAATAATGCCCTAGTTTCAAAATCTGACTTTTTGTGTGTGTCTGAAGATTTAGTTTGTCCCTTAAGCAAAAGAATCCAGGTCTCCTGCCTTCAAGGACAACTTAAAACACAAGTGATCAGCGAGGAAACAAACAACTCAAATAAGGTTTCAAGGTTTGCAACTGTAACAGAAAAAGACTTTTTCATCTAACCTTACTATTTTATCATTGCCAGGCATGTGCCCCACAGAAAGGTTATTTTATTGGACAGGACCATGGTATGTGAAATGTCTGCTAGGATTTTGACAGGGACTCTCTTTCTTCTCATATGCATGTTCTGTATAAACCCAAATCAAAGCAAAAATAAAATAAGCCAGCCAAAGGTACACATGACAAAGAGGGGCAACCATGCAAAACCTTTCTGTGAGCTGTTGAAAATGGGGTCTAGACTCCAAAGAAGTCAAACCCAAAGGAAAGATTCATCATGGCAGAGATGATGGGTGAAGCTGTGGGGCAAGGCACAGACAGTGAGGTTCTGATCATACTTCCGTAACCAAGAGTACTTCACAGTTCATCAAGAAATTTCATGGCTACTATTTTATTCTAACTGGACAGACATAGGAAAAAAAAAGGTAAGTATAGGAAAAAAGAGGCTCAGGGAACAGAAGATCTGTGATGGATCCTGGTATCTTTTTAAGTCCTCCCTCCCCAGAGGATGGTTGGCTGTTACAGAGACAAGGGAGACGGCTCCCGCCTCGCTGCTGACCCATTATTTGTCCTCCGACAGTTGCTGTTGAGCTTAGATTCCTGATCTCGGTAAAACACGGGAGGTCTGGCTGCGTGTACTGCTGCTGCCCCCACACCCAACCTCCCAACCACGTATTTTCTTGGCTCTCCAATAGTGGTTCAAGAAATGAGGAAGAAGAAGAAAAATAACCCCGTTTGCTCCTTGAGCTCAAGAAAGTCCCACTTTGTGTCCTTTATACTTCAGGGTTCCCGCAGAAGGTCAGAGAAAGGAGTGAAGAGGCCAAAGGAGAACTGGCCCCGGGTGAACCGTGAGCTCTTTGGGATGCAAAGAAGCTGAACCTTAAAAGTCATCCAGTCTCAATGCCACATTCACGCAGGACCCCGTCTTACGGCGTCCTTGGGGGCTGGCCTCCGAGGCCTCCCGACCTCATGAGATGCTCACAGTTTGATGCGACAGCACAGCCCCTTTTGTGCAGCCCAAGCCATAGTTAGAGCTTCCTCTGACGCTGCCATACACACTCATTTCACCCCAAAATGTGATACAGAATAATCTACACTTGGTCTCCAAATACCAATTATTTTCTTACCTCCTTCACAGTTCTGCATCTCCATGAGCCACCTGTATCACTATGTACTTAACAGATTTTTAATGTAATTAAATTATTCTAAAAGAAAACATTATACCACGTATGCAAATAGAAAACTCTGTATCAGTTGCTACAATTGGAAGGTAAGTGCAAAAATGGATAATATGAACAAACAGCCTTGTTGCCTGTGGAAGAGCCTTAGGCCGCTTTCTCTTTCTTAAAAAGGCAGATCAGCAAGTATTCGGGGACCCCTGAGGACCAGCAGTCAGTTCGGATCAGGATTGACAGAGAACAGCAAAAGGAGTGACTTCTTCATTACGTTATTCAACTTGGGTCCTGGCACCACAGAAAGTCATCTCAGGTACCTCCCAAAGTCAGTGTCACGCAGCAGCAAGCAAGCCGTGTACGGATGGTGACGCATGGATCCTACCGTCTTCTCATTTCCAGACGAAAGAGCCCCAGGTTTAAGGATTTCCGCCATGAGACCTCTGGAGAGCACCGTTTCTGTCAGTTCCTCCTCATTTTGGCACCGAGCGGGGGCCGGCTTAGCAAGGACAGAGTGGACAGGAGCCCTCCTTGTGCCTGTCACTCCACCGCTGTCAACATGCTTCGTGAGGCAAGGCAGCCTCGGAAGCCGCCTGCTCACGACCCTCCGAGGGAACCTGTGTCCCACAGCCCTCGCCCCAGGGGTGCCCACCCAGGCCTCGGCCAAGGGGCCGCCATCCCGAACTGACCAGTGACTCGCCTCAGGAACTGAACAAGACAACTCCAAGTGGGGCGGTTAACAAGAACAGGGGCCAAGCGTCTGGTACGATGTTGACAGATGTTGAGGGGCCCCGGTGGCCATCGCCAAGAGGCGGCCGGGAGCTGCCGTCACACCAGGTCACCAGGGGTGGGATTTAAGAGTCGGCGAGCGGCCTGCGTCCTGACAGCCTCTGGGACAGTTCACACGGAGCCCTCACAAGAAGTCTCTTAATTCTATAGAAACTTGGTGCCACCTTCAAACATTTTAAACTGCATTTATAAGTTTAGCGTATTCTTAAGGACTTCCAGTGTCTGACTTAAAAACTGAAATTGCCAGATGACTTAACTCTTAAATAGAATTCAAAATAATAAATACAGTAAATCTTTTAACCTCTTAAAAGTTTCAATACTGCTTACAAACTGTGTAAGAGTTCAACTGATATTCGAAGTCTAAATCAATTACTCAATTAGATGTTTCAGCTTAAATCAGAAAGCTGATCTCTTTCCATAAGTAGCCACATTCCCTTAAATATTACAAGTCTATAAGGTTCTAAACAAACATTAACTTCTTAACATGAAATATTAGTTCTGTGATTTTGAATCTCTTAAATATTTCTCTACTTAATTCTACGACTTCCCAAGGGAGAATGATGATTAACTACTAAGGAAACTATTACATCACCCCATGCATTTTAGGTTCTGCTTCTCTATAATTTTTGGGATTCTCTTCTCAACTTGCTGGAAGATGCATCCTAAGTGGAAATCCTTTCCAATCTCTTCATTAGCTAGTCAAGGTTAGTAGTTGGTCATCCTTGGTCCAGAGTTTGGCTTCCAGGGTTCTGGGTCTGTGCCGTGCTTCTTGTAATTCCCTAACTAAATAACAGTAGCCTCAGAACCTTCCTAATAAATGCATGTTTGAGCTTGTCCACACATGAATGATGCCCAAGTTTATTTTAGGGGAAACTTGACAGCAGCACGTCAGTTGCACTGAAGGGAGGACGTGTGGGTCAGTGTTTTAGCTTCCTGGGCTGCACAAAGCAAATATCATGAAATGGATCAGGTTAAACAATGGGAATTTGTTCACTCACAGGTTTGAGGCTGGAGTGTCCAAATCAAGGCCTCCTCGAGCCGATGCTTTCTTCCCAAAGAGCAGTGGCCAGTGACCCTGGCCCCTCTGCTACACGGCAGGGCACATGGTGGCATCTGCTGGTCTCTCCCTTCTCTTCCGGGTTTCACTGATTCCAGCTTCTTGCTTCTGTGGCTTTCTCTCTCATGGGTGAATTCATTCGGTTTATAAAGGACCGAAGTAATAGGATTAAGACCCACCCCTACTGGTCAGGGCTGCACCTTAACTGAAGTAACCTCATCAAAAGGTCCTACTTACAATGGGTTCACACCCACGGGAAGGGGTTAGATTTAAGGATACATTTTTTTCTGGGGTACATTCAGCTTCAAACCACCACAAGCTGAAAGCACCACAGCCAGGATGCAGGACCCAGAGCCAAGTTTGGGACTATTGAGATCCTGTTAGCTCACGTGTGTTATCTGGAGGCCAAAGGCACCTTCCTCAGATATCAGCAGGACCAGCTCTGCCCCTCCCTTTATCTGGCTCTCTGCTCAGATGCCACCTCTCCAGTGTGACCTCCTCTGACTATCTGTCTAAAAGTTGCCACTCACCCTTCCACAATTGCTGCAACTTCCCTGTATTTTCTACCCACCAGGCTATAATTTTCTTCATAACGCTAGCTCCTGTAGGCACTGTATTATATATAATTTGTTTCTCTCTGTCTCTCCTATCAGAACATGGACTTTGAGAGCAAGGGCCTTACCATTTGGGTTTAATCCTACATTCTGCCCCCCAAGCACCAAGCACAGGGCCTGGCACATAGTGGGTCCTCAACAAATACCTGCTAAACAAATGACTTACCATTTGCATCAGCCCGCTAAACGCTACCACATGACTAGAAAACTTTCCAGTGAAAATATCTTAATCATTCCTTTTTTTTTTAAATAGAGGCCTGTCATGTGTAGGCACTGTTCTAGATGAATAATTAATATCCGGTCCCTGGGCTCACAGAATTTACATACATATCAGGTGTATAGAAATAGAGAAATGCACACAGGCATTTTAACTCCCATAAACATACAACAGAGAAGCAAACATTGAAGAATTTTCTAGCTTGGCCTCATGTGTTCAATGCTTCTTCCATTTTAAAATTAAAATTTTAAAAAACTAAGGCAAACATTAACCTCTAAGTGAAGTAAAAGTCTTCTCCCTATGTCACCAATTTTAATCCTGCCCAAGACCAAATAGGATCAAGGACAAAACATTATATCCTCAAAGAGAAAGGGTGCTTTTTGGGTGTGAGAACACTTTACAGTATAAGACTAGTCAAAGGAGTTAAACGTCTGGGATGTATGCTGTGATCCTCTCTTCCTTCCCCTTCTTTTCACTTGGCCGGAGTGCTCAGAAGACCTGGTCTCATTGTTCAGAAACTCATTCCTCTCATGTAAACCTGGAGAATCTGTCACGGCTGGAGAAGCCCAGGACGGGTGTGTGGAAATTAAAGCCAAACACTTGCCTCCCCAGTGTCTTTCCTTTCTTGTGGGCAGGGTGGTGTCCTACAGGAGCACTGAGCTCCAGGATTTGGGTTTGGGCATGGATGGGAGTTATAAGAGCAAGACAGAACAGTCCAATTCATTCATTTAACAAATATTCACAAAGTGTTCTCTTCCAGACCTCCTGGCTGCTCGGTTCTCAGGATTCAGGAGTTCTTCACGAGGTCCAACCTAACTTACCGGAGTTCTCCAATGGGGCTCGAGGCTAAAGCCATAGCTAATAACACATTTGCCTCCTTCAGGTACCTCACAAGGAAGATGGGTATCTCTGCCAATGCAGGATCCAAGTATTCCAGGCTCCACAACTTAAAAATTATGTTGTGTTAATACCAATTCTTAATGCATCCCCACTGCATACAGAAATCTAACAATCTCTACCAAAATTTCAGTGGAATCAACAATGTTAGTAATTCAATAAGATTCACCTCTCATAATTGCCTTATGATGCCACAAATGTACTCTTAAAAGGTACATGCCTGTCAAACAAATAATGTAAAATTCATGTATGTATCTACTTACAGAGTCTCGCACAATGATCATACATGGTGGATGGATGGATGGATGAACTAAAGAATGCTCTGTGATCTGATGGCTGAAGATGTGTTACATAAAATTCCGAAAGGGCAGACAGAATAATCGAGCAATACGTAAATCTACTGTTAGGTACAAACATGTTTCTAGGAGGGAGATTGGTTCCGAAAATAAAGAGACTGAAAGTCACCATCAATGTACATGCATTGCCATACTATTTAAACCTGTGTAATTAGGAGACTGACATTTTGTAGATGACCACTCACAAAAGTTAAGAAAGAAAGTCATCTTCTTTTGTCCTTTCTTTGTAGCTATTTGGAAAGATGATGATAATAATCAAAAAACCTGCACAAATTGCAGTTTGGTATTTCAAAGGTTGCAGAGCTATTACGTGACATAGGCTGAACTGTCACGTAGAAAATGACTGCTTTCTGAATTGCTTGGAATGCTCCAAACTCTGCAGAGAAAAATAGGCTAACACTGTCTGCTATAAGAACACTTAGAAGATGAGAAAGAGAAATACAGTGTTTTATACATCAGATTTCCTTTGCTGGAAAGGGCAGCCCCCTTTAAGGAAACCTTTGGCAAGAGAACATAAATAATTCTCTGCAGTTGCTCATCCAGCTAAAGAAGGCTGGACGTCTCTTATGCCACGTACAGATTTTAGAAATGTGTTGTCATTCTTTAATCATGCTCATTATTGGAGAATATGATTGAAATTTTAATAATTAAGTAGGAAGAATTGTAAAGCACTTTCATCCAGTGTCTGAGCGTGGCTGGCGTGAAAGGACATCAGTGCAGCTGACGAAACCTGGAAGCGTGTTATCCTGGCGCTGTGACCCCCGTGGAGGTGATGACAGCAGTGTATCTACCTCCTCCCAGCTGCCTGTCTTCTAAAACGTCCGCACTGTTTACTGCAGAGCCAGTGTTCAGACCAAATGCTCAGTAACGTGAAGACACCAATTATTCCTGTCCTATATTTAAATGAAGTATGATTACCCTAGATTTAAACAGCAAAGGAGCATTTCCAAGGCACAACATTTTGACCACCGTGCACAAAGATTGTGCTTAACTGATGTGCTGTGTTTTATTCATCATCGTTAGAGCACTGGGCACTAAGTTTATTAGCTTCGCACTTCCCTCCACAGCTCCAGGCCTGCTGATTTCTGCACCGCCTGCAACGCCTCGGCTGGGGGCAGGCAAGCTTGTCAGAGTGGGAATCCTTGGCCAGAAATGGGTGTATTTCGGGGAAAGTAAGAAGCATATGGACATTATGACACAGCAGTGCTTTGGTCTGAAGCTTACGATCGTCAGAAGCCTTGCTGGTGGCCTCTTCGAAAGCTCTGGTGAATGAGCTGTCACTGTGTGGCCAGCCTGGATGCCTGTCGTCTTACCTGCAGGGAAGGCAGGAGTGCAAACAGCAGCCCCGCAGCCAGGCGAGCGCACCTCAGGGCAGCTCGGGAAGTCCCCCGAGGCCCGGCCCTGCTGGGAGCCTGGGGGCCACGGGAAGCTCCATCTGCTGCCCTCGGGGGACCCCCCGCAGTGTCCTTGAGGCCCATAGCCCAGGCTGACTACCCTGGACGCCAAACCAAGCTCTGCAGAAGACAGTCTTGTGGGGTTCTCTTCCTTCTGATGGGCAACCGATAGGAAATGCTGTGTTCTCCCTCTTTACATGGAGAACCTTCTCAGAAACTCACTTGAGGTAACTATTAAAATTAAAGAAGATGGTATAAATTAAACGATTCCTTCCATGTTGTTTTTTTTTGTTAGTTTGTTTTTGAGAAAGATCAAGCAATGCACTTGTTGGAACTAACCCAGAGTCTACCTTACAAATGCAGGCAGCGTTTTTACTTGTAGAATGCAGGTTCCTGGTCCAAAGCAAAGCTGTGAGAAGGATGGAATTTCCTGAGTCCATCGGTCATTTTAGGAATGTCCCCAGGGACTTCCTGATGCCCCAGTTCTCAGAGATCCAACCTCACCGTCTGCCCCAGAGCTCCCTCACATGCATCTTTCTTGTTTTTTTTCTTCACCTCTGTTTATAATTTTCCATTTTTATGTAGATTTCTTCAGCATCCTAGGAAACTGGTTGATGTGGTAATTTTTGTTACAGTTATATGGCTCAGTTGTTTCATTTTATCTTTGCCTCCTACTCCTTTGCAATCAACAAAGGTTTTCAAAGTCTCATTCCTTAAATGGAAGATTTCAGCTCCAGAAATGGGTAAGCAGGAGCAGAGTGACTGAAAACAAGTTTCTTGGTGTTACTTATATTATCCTATTTATATGGGATAATGTTTTTTGATGGTTTGTGAAGGAAACATTTAACTCTCAAATTATATATCCCTCTTTCCTTCAATTCAATCATCCATCCATCGAATCATCCAACTTTTATTGTGCCCATAGGGAAACGTGTAGGGAAGGGAGAAACAAACATGAATAGCCATTGAAACTACCTTCAAAAAGTTCTCTGCCTAGAGTGCAGGACAGATTTGGAGGTTAGACAACCACAGTTTATGATAAAACTGGGATCTGTGCTGTCTTATGAAGTTATCGTGGTTGCACAGGAAGGTTTATTTACCTGTGTGTGGGGATGGTTTGTGGGAACTATGTATTTATAGAGAAGAACATCCTTGACCAAGATCTCAAAGAACAAATTAGCTAATGTTAGGGAGACATGGACAAAGAAGGTGTGACACCCCAACCCCCGACTCTGAATTCACTTAGAAGATGTAAGACAAGAAACACGGCCTGCCAGGAAGGAGTGACGAGGGGCATTTCTTTGAACCCCAATGACCACTCATGTTTGGGGGATGATATCATCTTGTTTGGTGAGGGAGACAACCTGGGGTGGAAGCTCCATGTCCCAAATCAGAAACAATATGGTAAAAGCTCCATGGACAGAACTTTTTAGTCCCCACAGGAGATATGCCCATTAATGAGAGTTACTGCATAAGGGAAGCCTAGAGTATGACTTTCCCCCAAGATGTTTATATTTCATTCACAGTCCTACCTTTCAAGATTAAGGAATCATTTTTATTATATATAATTACTGCCTGTTAACCCAATAAATATTCCACCTTTCTCAGGTTTATGGGAAACAGAAAGAACCAAAGATCCAACATGACCACAGAGAAGGAGAAAGTGTTTACTAACTAATGGCTCACAGGAAGGAGCAGTATATGCATATATCTTGGGTTCCGAAAGAATACAGTGCCTTCCAGAAATGCAAATGGTTCAACACGAGTTAAGTACAAGGTGTTTCTGGGGATGACAGGAATGGTGGAAGATGAGGCCAGAGAAGTAGAGGGTCCAGAATACAAACTAGACTACACTGAGGAGTTTGGAATTTTGCCTATAAGCAATCACTGAATGGGGTGTGTTATAGTCATATTTATATGGTGTAGTATGGTATGGTATAAAAGATGGATTAGCAGAGAAACACACTGGAGAGTAAGCTGTTACAGTTGAGGCAAAGGATTAAGGACCCTGAGTTAATAAGAAAGAGGAAATGGGTGTAAGAAATAGTTACCTACTGGAATCAATTAGATTTTGGGGATAAGAGAAAGAAAGAGTCTGGAAGTTCTCATGGGTTGATCACAAGTGCCACTTCCTGCAAAGACTGAGATGAGAGAAGGGAGGGCAGGTTTGGATGCGGTGATGGTAGAGGAGAAGAAAATGAGTCAGAATTTGACATCTTGCATTTGGGGTGGTTAGAGAATTCCAAGTGGAGATTTCCAGTAGGCAATTGGACATGGCATCCTAAAGCTCAGGAGACTGGTCCAGCTAGAGAGACTGACTTGGGGTACATCAACTGTAGATGGAAGTCAAAACCACAGAAATATATGAGTTGGCCCAGAAATAGGACTTGGTTTGAAAATAGGGAAGGACTAAGGATGGCTTCCTTGAAAATATCAACAATTAAAGGCAGGTAGATGGCAACGATGGTAAGGACCTAATGTATGATTTGTTTCATCTTTTTCATCCTTGAATTATATTTGTATACAGTTCATATAAAGAGATCAGACGAAGAGCAAGCCTGAAATTCATTTACACTCAACAACTTTACAGTATCCTTTTAATCCTAATCACAACATCTACAGAAAATCCAAATTTCCAGCCAGCTTTGGTTTGAGTCAGCATTTTCCTGTTGAAATACCACAGGAGGAGCCTGATTTGGAATTCAGTTGATATTGTAACATAAGCTCTCCCATTTCCTACGAGCTAATGACTATCTAAATTAGGTGTATGGCCTAAAGCAAAGACAAGATGGTTAGTATGTCTGACCAGTCACTAAAGTGTGTCTTTCTGGAAAAACAGTCTCTCAACTGAAATAACACCATGATGTCCCATTAGCAGTATAGCTAACCTGGATTAAAAGGTCTACTTTGTCTCCCCAGGGTAATCATATTAAAAAAAGAATCAAATTTAGTACGTCATTAGCAGAGGTTGACTTGCTGAAAAACAGGCTGAATTAGTTGGGAATTGCTGCTAAAACATTCAGTGGCTGGAAAATATTACACAGATTCTCTAGAGAACGGTAGCCCAAAACCACACGTAGAAAATGTTTTGCACCCCCAAATTAGCAAATTTTAAATAATCAATGATCTCTGGTACACAAAGACCATAGCTTGAAGCCCATAATATGTGCTATTTCTTCAGAATGCCTTTGCTCAACTTGTTCATTTATTTGGTAGTACACTTATGATAAACAAAGCACTATGCTAGACTATAGGGCATATAAAGATGCCAGAAGCCCTGTCTATGGTAGAATAAAATATACTGGAAGCCCCAGGAAAGGCAAAGAAATAAATGGCTGTATAAATACTACCTAGAGAAAAATGTGCCTAATGGGAATGATGGGTAACTGAGCACTAAAGGAGTTTCAAGGATGGAGTGAGCACTTCTGGCTGGGATCACAGTGAAATACTATTGCAAACGGAGGTATGTTAGCCCCAGCAGAATTCCCGAGGCATTCCAGCTCCAGCACAGCCTCTGCCAGGTTACCGCCAGGTCAGTGCCACCTTCAGCTGGTGCCTTGCCACATCCCTCTTTTCCCCTTGCCAAGGACGCAAAAAATTCCTGAGTTTTTGGAATTATTATTCTGTCTTACCTGCCTTTTCCTTCCTGACAACATCCTCCCCTACTCTGTTGTAGAGCCATTTTTCTAGAGTTCAGCTGAGTCCAAGCAAATATTAGACATCCTAACCTAAGCGTTTAAACCCACCTCTCCTTCATCTCAGACGGGGTGCATCTGGGATCTGCCAGCCCCTTCCAAGGGCACCAACGGCCAAGATCTGAAGGACCCTTGGATCACTCTGCATTACACCTACAAGTTGCTTTTTCTGAACATTCTGATATCCAGATACAGTATATTCCAATTTCTCACCTCCACGGACTAGAACTTTATAATTAAAGGTCCAATATTTGACTCAACATGAATCAGAAATTCAACTGGCTATAAGCCTGGAAGACTTTGCTGAAACCCGTTCCCAGCTAAGTAACACCAGGACCACATAACAGAGGTGCAGACTGAGCATTCTGTGTCCACCTCAAAAGGATGATCCTTACCCAGAGAACAGTTTTGCCAAATTTCCGTATAAATTTTGGGAGCACCCAAATCCAAGTCTTGCAGCTATCTCACATTATGACATCCAGTCACATTTAAGATGCTGTATTCCAGGAGCCAGGAGGGTGGAAATCAATATGCAAGGAACTTTTAGGTATTCTCAATACTGGGATTAGGGTTAAAACAAACAAACAAACCAATGGAGTCAGCCAATTCCTTTAGAAGCTGCATTTTACCCCTTGAAATCCATGAATCTCAGAGATTCCTTTTTAAGAAGAGATGCTTCATTGAGGTATAATTTACATAAAATAAAATGCACCAAATTTAATACAGCTTGATGAGTTTTGGTAAGTGAATACACCCATATAAGCACCAACACAATTAGGATATATTATATTTCTATCATCCCAAAAAGTTTCCCTGTGCCTTTTTGCAGTCAATCCTTTCTTGTACCCCACTCACACCCCTGATGTGCTTTTTGTAACTACAGATTTGTCTTGCCTATTCTAGAGTTTAAAACTATATAGTATGCATTTTTTTGTGTCTGACTTCTTTTTTGTTTCATTATTGCTCTTGCACATATCACTACTTCATTCTTTTTATTATTAATTAGTATTCTATTATTTGGATATACTATAATCCATCTACCTGGTGATGGACATTTGAGTTGTTGAAAGCTTAGGGCTATTATGAACAAGGTTTCTATGAATATTCCTATACAAGCCTTTGTGTAGACATGTGTTTCAGTTCTCTTGGATAAATACCAAAGAGTGAACTGGGTTGTATAAATTCCTATGTGAGAAAAGACTAAACTATTTTCCAAAGTGGTTGTGCCATTTTATGTTCCCATCAGCCATGTATGAGTACTCCATTTGCTCCACCTCTTCACCAGTGCTTGATATTTTCAGTTTTTTAAAATTTAGCCATTCTAGTGAGTATGTAGTGGTATGTCACCGTGGTTTTAATTTGTGTTTTCCTGATAGCTACTGATGTTAAGTGTCTTTCCTTGTGCTCTGTTATATGTCTTTTTTCCCCTCATTTTTATTAGGTTGTTTGTCTTTTTATTATTGAGTTGTAAGTGTTCTTTACATTCTCTGGATACTAGTCATTTGTCAGATACATGATTTGCAAATATGGTCTCAGTCAGTGACTTATGTTTTCCTTTTCTTAATATGGCTTTCAAGGAGCAGTACTTTAAAATTTTGAGAGACCAAGTTATCTTCTTTTTTTTGTAATGTTTTGTGCTTTTGGGCCCCCATTTTTTTTTTACCTACTCTAAGCTTGCATGTATTTTTTCCAGTGTTTCCTTCTAGAAGTAAACTTTTAATTCTTACATTTATGTCTATGGTCCATTTTGAGTCAATTTTTGTATATGGTATGAGATAAAGGTCAAATTCCTTGTTTTTCTAATAGGATATCCAGTTGTTCCATCACCATTTGTGCTTTGTGATTGAATTACCATAGTATATTTAAAACAATAAATTGATCATGTATGTGTAGGTCTGTTTCTGGGCTCTCTGTGCTGTTCTACTGATCTACAAATTGTCTGTCCTTAACCCAAATCTACAGTGTTTATTATCTTGGTGCATGGAGAGGAAAACCAGATAGAGCATGGTGGTCTCACTAAGTGGAAAGGGCAGATTTTGGAATTAGAATTTAGAGGGCAGACTGTCAGAGAAGAGACAGGAATGCAGAAAATGAGTTCTAAAATTCTGCATAAAGATCCCTTAGAATTTTCAGTTGAATACTATCTGGAATGTGTAGGATGAAACTCCAGTATATATCTCATTTGGACATAATTTATGTCTAATTTGTTTCCTAGGCTCAGGTATATTTGTCTTTATTTCACAACTCCATGCAGAAATGACAAGGTGACGTATTTTCCAGCCTGTTTGTATTGGAATGAGGATTTCTTATTATTGGGACTTTAAAATAATAATTTTGCCACCAATCCACAGTTTTGTACTTTCTGATGCTTCTCATTCAACTTGAAACTAAAAGAACTTCTTTAAAGATTTCTTGTAGCACAAGTCTGCAGGAGATGGATTCTGTCATCTTTTGTCCGTCAGAAAATGTCATTTTTTGGCCTTTATTTTGAAGAACATATATTTAATTTCTGGGTATAGAATTTTAGGATGACTTTTTTTTTTCTTTCATTACTTTAAAGGTGTCACTCCACTGTTGTTTTATTATTTTTCTTTGGCCTCCATTATTTTTGAAGGAGAAGTCAGCCTTCATTTTTATCATTGTTTCCCTCTATGTAATGTCTTTTGTTCTTCTGGCAGCTTTTAAGATTATCTCTACATCTTGGGTCTCAGCACTTTGACTATGCTCTGTGTATGAATGATTTCCTCTGCGTTGATCTTTCTTGGATTCATTGTGCTTATTGAACTGTGGTGTGATGTTTTTAATTAATTTTGGAAAATTCTCCATAACTGTCTCTTCAAATATTTCTTCTGATCCATTCTTTCTTGTCATTCTTAGACTCCAATTATATGTATATTGGACTGTGTGATGTTATCCCACAAATCTTGACCACTTTGTTCTATTTTTATCACTCTTTTCCACTTTGTGTTTCCATTTTGATAGTTTATATTAATCTCTCTTTAAGATCACTGACAGTTTCTTCCGCTGTGCAGTCTTCTGTTAATATAGCAAATGATTTAAGCAATCCTGATAACATATCTTTTACTTCTAGCATTTCCAATTGGTTCTCTTTTAGAGTCTCCAACTTGGTGCTAGAAATTCCCATCTATTCACACAAACTTTTCACCACTAAAAATACTGTTTTAGCTTATTTATCATAGTTATTTTAAAGTCTATGTCTAATAATCCCTGCCTCCATCACTGGTTCTACTTCTATTGACTATTTCCTCTCTTGATCATTGGCCATATTTTCTTGCTTTTTATGTATGTAGCATAATTTTTTATTGAATGCCAGGCTTTCTGTGTAGAGGAACATGAGAGACAAAGTTTAGTGGCATTTACTACAGAACAGAGCTTGTCCCTTTACCTGTCAGACTGCTAGTATGTGTGCCTGAGTCAGTCCAATCTAACTGAGGTAGATCTGGGCTTCACTGAAGCTTCAGTTAGATTGATTTCATCACTCAATTCAAATATGTTGATGGAAGGATCAGGCTTTTTCCCTTCAGCAGGATGTTGGATCTCAGTATGGTGAGACTTCAGGGATCTCTTCATTCTTTATAGGCCAGTTTATAGCTTTTACAACTTGAAGAGATCTCTTTCTATTTTAAGCCTGGATGCCAGCTTTTTGGGTCACTGTGGAGTTATCTTTGCTTTCTTGTGCTGTTCCTGGTTTTCTGTGCCACAGAGGATCTGTACCCACTTGGTTGTTCTCCTCCCAGCCTTTCAGGGGCCACTGGTTGAACCCAGTGAAGGCCCAGAAAGACTCCATAGATGTTTGTCTCTGCTCTCTTGCTGTTCCCCTGAACTCTGGGAGCTGCTGCCCCGCATTCAGTGAAGGTCTGGTGTACCTGGTGGGGATTTATTCTCAGCCCCATGCATTCAGACTCATCTTTGGTTGGGGCTTCTGAGGATTCATATTTTATCAATTCTCCACATGTGTCTATTAAATGTCTTTTAAAAGTTCAGCTGGTGGATATGCACATAGAAAAGAATGAAAGTGGACCCCTGCCTCACACCATGTACAAAATTTAACTCAAAGTGTGTCAGCACCTAAATATAAGAATTAAAACAATCAAACTTTTAGAAGAAAACATTGGGGATATCATCACAACCTTGTGGTAGGCAATGAATTCTTAGACTTTATATCAAAAGCACAAGCAACAAAAGAAAAAGAAAAAAATAGATAAATTGGACTTCACCAAAATTAAAAACTTGTGTATATCAAAGGACATTATACAGAAAGTAAAAAGGCAACTTACAGAATAGGAGAAAATATTTGAAAACCATATATCTGACAAGGGCTTAAAATTCAAAATATGTAAAGAACTATAACTCCACAGCAACAAACAAACAAACAAACAATACAATTAAAAAGTAGGCAAAAGACTTGAATAGACATTTTTCCAAAGACAATATACAAAAGGCCAATAAGCACAGGGAAAGATACACAATATCACTAGTCATTAGGGAAAAGCAAATGAAAACCAAAACGAGATACCACTTCACATCCACCAGAATGGCTGTTATTTTAAAAATGGAAAATACATGCTGGTAAGGATGTGGAGAAGCAGGAAACCTCATACATCATTTGTAGGAATGTAAAATGATGCAGCTGCTGTGAAAAACAGTTTTTCAGTTCTTCAGAATGTTAAGTATAGAATTACCACATCCCACTTCTTTATTTATACTCAGAGAAAGGAAAGCAGGGACTTTGAACAGATATTTATGTATCAATGATCATAGCATCATTATTCACAACAGCCAAAAGTTGGAAGCAGCACAAGTGTCCATTAATGGATGAACAGACAAACACTATATGATATATACAATGGAATATTATCCAGCCCTAAAAAGGAATGAAGTCCTGATACATGTGACAACATGAATGAAACTTAAAGACATTATGTTGAATGAAATAAGCCAGACACTAAAGGACAAATATTTTATAATTTCACTTACATGAAATAGCTAGAATATGCAAATTCATAGAGACAGAAAATAGATTATAGGTTACGAGGGGCAGGAGGATGGGTAATGGGGACTTGATGCTTAATAGGTGTACAGTCTCTGTTTGGGGTCATGGAAAAGTTTGGTAATAAGTGGTGGTGACAGTTTTTAATCTTTAATCATGTTTTTAATTAATACCACTGAATAGTATACTTGAAAATGGCTATAATTGGAAATTATATTACCAGAATAAAATTTTTAAAAAATCAAAATGATACCACTTCACATCCTCCTAGGATGGCTATAATCACAAAGAAGATAATAACAAGTGTTGACAGGATGTGGAGAAACTGGAAGCCTCACACACTACTGGTGAGAATGTAAAGTAGTGCAGCTATTTTGGAAAACAGTCTAATAGAAGCTCAAAAGGTTAAATATAGAGTTACCATAAGATCCAGGAATTCTATTCCTAGTTATATCCCAAGAGAAAGAAAAAAATATGCCCACACAAAAACCTGTGCATGAATGTTCATATCAGCATTATTTATAATAGCCAAACAGTGGAAATAGCCCAAATGTCCACCAAATGATGAATGAATAAACAGAATGTGGTATATCCATACAGTGGGATATTATTTGGTCATAGAAAGGAAAGAAGTACTGGTACACACTACATACAGATAAACCTTGAAAACATTAAGCTAAGTGAAAAAAGCTAGACACAGAAGACCACATATGTATGAATCCACTAATGTGAAATGTCCAGAAGAGGCAAATCTACAGAGACAAAAAGTGGATTAGTGATTGCCTAGGGCTTGGTTGGGTGTCTTAGGGCAAAGGAGGGAGTGCCTGCTAAAGGGTGCAGGGTTATTTTTGGGGGTGATGGAAATGTTCTAATATTTATTGTGATGATGATTGCACAACTCTGTAAATATGCTAACAACCATTGAATTGTACACTTTAAATGGGTGAATTTTACGGTATATAAATTATATTTTAACAAAGCTATTACCATAAAAAATGTTCAACTGGCTTCACCTTCCTCTGTGGTGGATTTGTTCTTTTGTGATTGTCCTGCCAAGGCTGTGAATAGCTTTGGGTCTCTTCTCTTTGAGAAACGGCTCATTACTTTTAGTAATTTTGTTCATTTACATTTCTTTTGGACCTCAGCAGTCTGATTGGTTAAAAAAAAATCCCTGCAATTTTAATGTTTTACTTGTTCTTTTTGTTATGCTAGGAACCTAGGAAGTATTTTTAATTTTTTCCTTCAGTTTACTTGTTCTCGTTTTTGCACTTATCCACTCTGATCTATTTAGGCTCAATGTTAAATAAATACCTGAATTTAATATACTTCTCAATTAACCCAGACACTACAAATATTAGGATTTGAAAAGTATAGCTTGCACATTAAATGATAAACCAGGATAACTATGAAATTTGCCTTCCTTTCTAGGAGGAACACTCTCAGTGTAAGATCTGAGTGTTTGATGGGTGCATTAAGGAATACTCAGCCATCTTGCTGCAGCAAACATCCACACATAGGCACACAGGGATATGTACACACTCAAGGACCGATTTTCTGACAGATCTTTGATAGATTTACTTTAAAGCTATCAAGTACA
>PVKY010001437.1:0-32089 GCA_004027775.1 Bradypus variegatus
AGGGGCATAGGGGAAATGAAAGGAGTTTACATGGTTCTCATTTTCTTTTCGGCTCAACAATAGGAAACTGATAAATATAAATTCCTTTTTGTGGCCTCTTCTGTTTTGCCTTTTCCCTCCCTCCCTTCCCCACTTTGTCCCACAGTACTCTTTTCTTTTGTTCTCTTTTTCTTAGCCATTCATTCATTTATTATTCATACCTAGACTATTTCCAAAAGGAATTAGAGGCAGTGTCTTTTCCTGTGCAATTTTCCTTCCAACCATTTTCCTTCTTTCTCTTTTTCTGAATTTCCTAATCATTTTCCTTTTGGCAGGACAATGTCAAGATAATTAAAGAATAGTGGTTCCTGAGCATTTCACTAAAATTGCCTTCTACAAAATAGAACTTCCTGTATATTCAATGAGACTGTGTGAAAATAACTCTTCTTATGGCTCAGCTGTTCAGGGTTCAGATTCAATTTGACTATCCATCCAAAAACTGGGATTTTTAATAAAAGCTTTAACAAACCACTTGGGTATTCAAAAGTTTAATTCATAACAAACAATAAAAATCATACTCAGAAATATGGGAGAGTAAAAATGCTACAAATATTCATGTGTGTATATAATCTGTACTCTCTTGGACTTGGTATTGAAATTTGAGAAGCACATTTTAAATTCCATTAAGCATGTTGTATTTACTTATGTAGTTGTTGTCAGAGCAAGATTTGGGGGAAATGTGAACTTTTTTCATAATTTGCATATCTCACACTAAAAACAAAGACACACTCCATGTACAAAATACTTTGGAATTATGGTGCTTGGGCAGCTCTATACTGAGTTAGAAATTTTGACATGATTCTGTACCCTTTTGGCAAGGAAGAGTACTGTAGTTTGGAATAGGTTGTAAAGTAGTAGAAAGCATTATGGATTCTGGTTCTGCCCCTGACTCTATCAGTTATCGTAACATAGCCCTGCACTTCCCTCAGCCTCTCCTTATTCATCTGCAGTATGGGAATGACAACATGCCTCCAATTTTGTCCTAGTGATTAAATGATGATGTATATTGAAATGCTTTGCAACCTGTAGTCCCAAACAGCTTCATTTGCTCATTATGCCTTTGACAAACAGTAAGTGCCATGTACTTGTAGAGTGATACTGATATGTCATCAAATAAGTCTAATAACTTGATTTATGAGCTGGAATTCTATACAGGGTGTAGGGTCACGTAGAGAGGAGCCACCATGATCTTCAGCCCTCCTGTTACTCCTCACGAATATTCCAGAATTCCCTTGCCTGCTGTTGTCCTAGGCTGCCACCCCAACTCCTTCATTCAGTTTTTCAACACCTATTTCTTGAACACTTTTATAAGTTAGATACTATTCTAGGCACAGATTAAAATCCCCACCCCACTCTTGTGCATTTTGTTTCTTGCAGAGACAGAGGATGGGTAATGGGGACCAAATTGTGTAGAGACTTAGAAGTAATTATAGGAACTTGAGCTTTTATTCTGAATGAAAGGGCAAGAATGGAGGGTATGGGAAAGACATGAGACACTTTAATGGGATCACTTTGGCTTCTGTGTTGAGAAAAGATTCTAAGAGTTCAGGGTGGAAGCAGGGAGACCAGCAGGGGACCCCTACCATAACGCAGGCGGGGGGAGACAATGGCTTGGAGTAAAATGGAGATGGCCAATGTGGAGAGTCACAGTATATTTTGAAGGTAGACTTCACAGAATGCAATAACAAATTGGATATGAATTAGAACCAAAAGAGAACTGAAGGATGACTTGACAGTGTTTGCCCTGAGCAATGGGAAGGATGGAATTGCCAGTATCAGAGATGGGTCTTGGTTTGGCAAGAGAATATTGGTTTCTGTGTGGGACATATTGTGCTTGAGAAGCTGCTAGACCTCTGAGTGACGGTGTCCGCCAGAGGGGCCCTTTGCAGCTCCCACGAACAGCCTGTGTGGGTGGTCCTGAGTGCCCTTGAATCAGATCTTCAGGGTAACCAAGAAGATACATTCTGGAATATTATCATCCTAACACTCCTCGGCAGACTTAGACTGTGCAGAATGCCCTGAAGACTCAACCGAGTGGGGCTCAGAGTAGCGGGAGGGGAAAGTTTAGGAGGCCTCTCACGACTTCCAGTTATCACAGGAATGGACTGATGTCTGGGGTTGAGTTAGAGGAAGAGACGAAATGAGGCTCAGGCATAAAAACAAGAGTCAGGGATGGGATGACAGTCATCAGTGGTAGGGAAGCTTCAGGGAAGGGGTGAGGAAGACTAAGCAGATATTCCTTAGATATTTTAAAAAACTGAATTTTTGGTGATTTTGTTCTCAGGGTTATGAAATGGATGTGAATGCATAATATCCACAACATCAAAACGGCTGAGTCAACATACAGTGACCCACCAGGTACCATTGGAGACAGCCTGGCGCTGAGTGTGTGCAGAAGCAGGAGAGACCAGGGGAGGTCCCGGGCAGAGCCAGCTTCACGTTTCCCCTGAGCTTCAGAGGCCCTGGTGTTAGCCTGGGCTCCCGCTTCTCGACACTTTCCTTCTGACCTCCTGTGGCCTCACGTGCTCTGAATACGCCCAAGCCCTGGCGTCCCCTGTAGCATAAACGCCACGAGGGCCCACAGAGGTTGCTGCTTAACTACCAGCACTGCACAATGGCAAGAGTCATAAACAAGATTTACTAGACATTGCTGTTTGTGTGGGACAGTGTGAAAGTTGTGTCAATGCAATAACGCATGAGCAGGCATTCAGGACATGTGTGGTCGGGAGTCAGCAGAGAACATTCGTCTTTGAGGATGTGCATTCTGGGGTCTCAGGGGCTTGTTCTGGCTCAGAAAAGAAAACCCAATCAAAATAAGAGTGACCCTTCAGGACGCAAACTCCTGTGCCTACTAAGATAAAAGTTCAGGACAAAGTTACTGGGTGCTCCAGAATGTATTTGGATAGCACTTTACAATGTGCAAGGTTCTTCTCCATTACCTCATATAATTGTTCCTTCCAACTCCTCTGCTATTGAGACTAGGTGCCGTAATGTCCTGTGGGGTTGGCACGGCACAGCAGGTTACGTGCTTTGCTCCCAGATCTCCTCTTCTCCATTCTCTTTCCTATTTCCTTTTGATCCTGAAGTCCAGAAGGAGGAAGCTTTAAAGACACGCCTCTTCCTGCCTTTTCTGGAGCCTTGACATGCCAGGGAAAGGGGAGAGAGGCACAGCCTTTGAAGGAAGCAGGAGAAGGGCAGAAAGATCGTCGTCATACGAGGAAGAGGAGGAGGCTGCAGCGGGCCAGCTGTGGCTGGGGCAGGCTGTCTCCGGGGCTCCTGGTGTCACCCCAGGAAGGAGGTGAGGCTGCAGCGTGGGGTGCTTAGCTCTGGACACCGGGTTCCTCCAGCTTCATGGAGAGTCCTGGGTCCCTGGTGGGTCCAGAAGTGGCAAAGCTCAGATTCCTGTAGGAATCTCAAGGGCCAACAGGAAACCGAACACTAGTGGGAACTCCCATGTGACCCTGGGGGGTGGGGAAGGAAGCCTCAGAAATAAATTTCTTCCCAGTCTACTCCCTTCTGTTTATTAAACTTGATTTTAAGGAAAAAAACAGACATATCCCTCTGCCCCACCAAGATGGTGTCCTGCCCCAGAAACTTTGAACAACCAGCAGGAACTGGCAGAAACATCCTTCTCAAAACTCCAGAAAACAGTTAAAGGACTTCAGTAACAGGGCAAGCACTGAATCAAGAAAAAGGCTACTTGAAAGTGGTAGGAAAACCTGTGGCGCCCGGCCTGGCTCCTCCCCACCCTCTCGCTGCCTCGGCCCCTGTGTGAGTCCCTGGTCCCAGTTCTGGAGGTAAGAGTCCCCCTCATTCGCAGTGTGGGAGCTTGTACGTCCAGCCCAATCTGTCTGGCAGTGGCCCGAGGGACCTTCCATCCCAGAACCTGCCCTGCCTGTAGCAGGCAGCTTGCCAAGCCTCCTGCAGAAGGCCGTGGGGGTGCAGACAAGTCCTGCTGCTTGGGGCAAGGGCTGCTGGCTGGAGGGCACACAGAGCAGTGCCCAGGCTGTGAGGGAACTGCTTCCTGGAGAAGAGGGGTGTTCAGGACTGTGCAAACAGGGGAACCCCTAGGGCTGCACCAGGGTGCTCAAAACAAGAGGCACGTGCAGAAAGTTATCAGGGAAGCCCCTAAGCTTTGACCTGGAGCTACTCTGCAAACTGATTGTGTGGAGAAGCCCTGAAAGAGAGTATTCCCAGATTTTAAAAAAAAAGGCGAGGGAGTTCATCACCACAAGACCAGCCCCACAAAAAATGACAAAGGGAGTTCTGCAGGTTGAAAGGACACTAGACAATTGTCCAAAGCCACATGAATAAAGATCTCTGATAAAGACAATGACATGGAGAAATAGAAATAGCAGAACAATCATATTTTTGGTTTATAACTCTACTTTTTTCCTTCCTACATGATCAAAAACAAATTCATAAAAATGTAATGACAAATCAATGGCTTTGGACTTATGGTGTAAAAAATGAGGCAATTTGTAAAAGAACTACATATACGTGCGGGATGGAGGGGTGTAGGAAGAGTTTTTGTATACTATTGAAATTAACTTGGTATCAAACCAAATGAAGTTATTATAGATTTAGGGTGTTAAATTTAAGCCCCATGGTAGCCACAAAGAAAACATCAGAGAATACGTAAGCTTATAGTGCCAGAAAGTAGAGTACAGGTTACCAGGGGTGGGAGGCGGGGGAAATGAGGAGTTAATGCAAAATTGGAGGAGGTTTTTCTATTTGTGGTGAAGGGAAAATTCCAGTCCTGGATGGTGGTGATGGCACTGCAACATTGCCAATGTGATTGATCCACCTGGAATGCAAGCTTGGGAGGGTTTGGGATGGGAAGGTTTATGCTGTATGTATGTTTCCACAATTAACAATAAAGAGCAACTAAAGAGGCAATGTTAGCTAAATGCAATATGTGATCCTAGATGGGATCTGAGAATGGAGGAGAAAAGGCTCAAAGGGACATTGTTGGGACATCAGAAAAATTGGAAAATAGAATATAAGCTTTACATCAATGCTAAATTTATTGAACCTGATAACTGCATGTAAGTGAATATCCTCCTCCTTTGGAAAAATACATCCAAGCATTTTATTTTCAAGGCGTTGGATGTGTGCAACCTGCTCTCAAATGTTCATAAATTAGATAAGAGAAATGACAGATAAATTATGGATATGTAGGTAGGCAGATAGATGGATAGATAGGTAGAGTGATACAGCAAATATGGGAAAATGTTAAAATTGGTGGATCTGGATGTCTGGGGGTGAGGGTGGGGAGATAGGTCGCAATTCTCTGTATGGGGATTTTATTGTTTTTGTAACTGTCCCGTAAGTTTGCTGTAATTTCAAAATAAAAAGATTGAAGGAAAAAAACAGCCCAGAAGTTCCACTTTTCTGGTCCAACAGGTTGGTTGTCGTACACTCATGCACCAGCTAGAGGTTCAAGGACTTGCCCGAGGTCACTTAGGGTCAGAGGTGGGACAAGAGTGGGCATGTGCTTTCTCATTTCAAGCCTTGCATTTTCCTCCACGCACTGCGTCTTAAGAGGCTGCATAGAGGTTTGCTAATGGAAAACCACACAGCATGTAGAAGTAATAGGCTTTTAGGACTAGCTCAAAATATTGCAATAAACAATGTAGCTCTATTCCTGCTCTCAATTTCTACAGTAAATGAGGTATTTTATTCTGTCCTGGACAAAACTTCCAGGGATTCTCCTGGGCTCAGCACCTTCCGGAAAAGGCAACAAAGAGACTACCCTTAATTTGTTTCATTGACTGTATTTTACAGGAAACACAATGAAATCTCTGCCATCCTGTGATCAAGTTTCTCTATGTAAAATTCTAGGAAAGAAGGTGTTAGTTCCCCAGCTATAGGTAGGAAGAATTAGCAAAGATAGGGACGTAGTAATAGTATTACCAGTGGGGTAATAGGAGGCGAATAAATAGGAGCCTCCGTTCATAGTTACTAGTTGCAGGCTTTTCTGTGAGCCCCAGGCCCTCCCTGGTCTGCTGTCTCCACAGGAGTGAAAGACTCCCTTGGGAGACAGAGTGGCATAATACTATGGTGGGCAAAAAGAGTGTTTCTTCAAGGAATGCCTTGAGCATCATATTTTGATGATGTTCTGACCTCGTTGGCTTTGTTTAGGAAGAGCGCTGCTATCTGAGCTGCTTCAGTGACCCATGTTAAAACGTCCCCCAGCTTGCTCTAAATAACCTGGGGCCAGCATCACATGAATCAAGCACAACCTGAGTCAGCTTGTTGGTGAAGAAACCAAAAATGGCAGCAGGCAATGCTGTGCTTCGGATGTGGGATAACAGGGCAACACTAGTAGGGTGTGGTGGTGGAGGGAAAGAGGGGGCTTTGGGGTGGGCTGGGGCGATATGCAGATGCAGGAGTCAGTTTGTGGGCTTTCTCACCACAGTCACAGCTTGGACCCTGCAAACCAGAGGGCCCTTGATCCAGAACACTCAATGGCAACACCACAAGGCAGGGAGGCCTTGGCGATCCCTGGCGACATGCCAACACTGACTGCCAAAGCAACTAACCCAGTGGTCCAGGGCAGGATGGTCAGCCACAGGAGAGCAGGTTCCTCAGGCCCCTTCAGCCATCCGGTGGGAGGAACCACCCTACAACGTGTCCGCCAGAGTTGAACAAGAACGACAGCATTACATCGTACGTCACTGCAACCTTCTCTGGAAGCCGATTTAGGGAAACCAGGGCCATCATAATAGAGTGATCTTTTTGCAATTTCTTTTATCTGAAACCACACATAACTTTTGAAGATGTAAATTCATAAAATGTCATGCTTTATGTATTGCATTTTTGGCATCTACTTTAGTTTTTAAGAATGGATGTTGTCTAATTATGCCGAGGAGCTTTGGATGAGGAAATATACTAAGTGTGCATTAAATAGACAACTTTAAATAATGGCACTTGTGCTAAGAAGTGTATTTTCTGGCAAGCAACTAATTTATAATGGTCATAGATAAATGCATTAGTGTATGAGATGCTTGTCTTTATTTATTGATTTGAAGGGGCAGTGTTATATTTTTGAATACGACTTCTTTATTGGGTCTGTTTTCTATCTTTTACAAGGTCACTCATATTTCATGTTTGTTGACATTCACTGCACTCAAATGTTGGAAAATGAAAGCAATTTTACAGTAAAAAAAAATCAACATTAATACAGCTCACCCCTTGCTTTCTGACACCAGGTAAACAAATAAGGGCAGAATTGTAGCTGCGTCCCTTTCTTTTGCCATTTTTCCAAGAGCGCTGCATTCTTTTTTTGAGTGTGCACATCAGAGTTAAGGAGAACGAGATTAAACGGCCAAATTTACTGCAGTCTGAGTGCATAAACCACTACCCTAGATGTTTCTGAGCCAATTTAATTTTTAGCTTTATTCTTGCCCTAGTGCAATGTTTTAGTTCATTGCACTTTTTGGATGTAGAGGAGCAAAGATAATGTGCTACACTACATTCATTTAATGTCTCATCGGATTTTTCTAGTGTATTCACCTTTTGCTTGTTTTAGAATGCTTCATCCTTACTTCAGTCATGATGTGTGGATTCATTAAATTGCCGTGTTGGGTGGCTCCACATGGCAGCCTGTTTGAAGACGGAGCTCTGCTTCGGTCACCAACACCTGCCCAGCCCTGCTAACCTGACAAGTCCTTCACAGCACCCACGCTACATATATTTCTGTTTAAAAGAAGCACTTGTATATTCCACTGGCCCAGAAAGTGTCTAGGGCTGTGGGATTTTACTGAACCCCTCAAAGGCATTAGACTCTGCCAAACTCCCCTGAAAACTCGACATGGGATTTGCTCTCAATCTGAAATGACTGTTGGAAGTTGTTCCTCAGGAATACAAGTAACCACAGCTATAGTGCCTTACATGTATTTACTGTATTATGTGTTTAAAAATGCTTTTACAAATATTAACTCAAGAGCCATTTTTCCAGAGATGGACGGATTGGAAGGGATGCAGCCATGTAGACAGAGGAAGACTTCCATGGGAAGTTCGCAGCCACTCATACTCACCCGGCACTGGGTTTTCACACACGTCCCCTGAAGCCTGGTGTCTCCACCAGAGGCAGCTCTGCCTTACACCAGGGCCAGTTTCTCATCATTGTCAAAGATGGTGGAGTGGATTTCTCTTCCTTGGCTCAGAAAATACATGTGGCTTAACAAGTTCTTGGGTCAGCATGGCAGGTAGAAACCAAGTCACTCATTTTGATCATTTCCTTCTTGTGACTTACTACACAATGCAAGATAAGACATTTATTGCCTGGAGAAGTTCAGCAGTTCACAATCAGTAAAAATAAGTGCATCCAACTGTAAATGACAATCTCCTCGCCCACAATGATCAGATATTAAATTAGCCATGCTGTAAATCAAGAGTTCTGATTGGTTTGGAGAGTTGTGAAAGCCAGTCAGCAGGTCACCTTCTTGTTTAGCATAAGTGGGAATAAATAGATATTTACTTTTTAAGCAGTGAAATGTGAGACTTCCCTGGTTCTATCCAAAGCTAGTCTGCTAGTGAAGCTGCCAGCGCAAGGACTTTTCACCATTGGCCCCTGCCTAAAGGGGAGGAAAGGTGCGGAAGCAACAGGCAACCTCAAACCAAACCCAAATCCATCTGAGGGGACTGGAGCTGGCAGAGGTAGTTTGTGTTCAAGCTGTTTCTGCAAGATGAGACCCGTAAATAAACACCGTAGCCCTCTATTATTACTGCTTCGTTACCACTTTGGCTAAGTCCTTTGGCCAAAGAGACTGGGTTTCAATGTGATGTTAAATTGTTCCAGGCAGTGTGCAGTAGTTCTCGATGGTTTTATACCCATAGGCCCTCTCTTCCAATTGACATATCCAGCTCCCATCCGCCCCCCTCACATACACACATGCACACACAACCACGAATAAACACATGCAGATTTGAGACTGTGCACAAAGAAAAGGAAAAAAGAGGAAGGAAAAAAGAAAACAAAAAACCCAGGGAAGCTATTTAGGGCAGCATTCCCATCCGGTTTCTCTGCAAAGCAGTTTAACTGTAGTTAGTAAGTGCTTAGTGTAATCTAATAAAAGCCATTTTGCAATATTAAGCAAAAAACATCTGGTACCCAGAATTCCCTGATCATTTTTAACTAGCTGCGATTGCTCTCTCTCCCTCTTTCTCTTACAGACATGTGAAAAATAGCCTAATAAGGATCCTCGTGGTAAAATCAGATGGAAAACGGGGAGGAAGAGTTCCGCCGTCTCCAGCAGCTCATTTGAAGCAGCTCCTCCGAGTTTCACAATAATAATCAGTGCTGGCCCAGTGCCGCTGGATTATTTTGTATATTCATGAAGGCGCTCATCAGCCGTCAGGAGAAAGTGCAGTAATCCTTGGATGAAATAAGGCCAATCAGTGGAATAATGAGGAAGGTAATATCTCCCAAGAGGCCTGGAGTGGGTTTTCATCAAACCGGGCTGTAACTCTCCAACTATTTGCTTTACAAATGCAGCCTTTGATCTTTGATTTGGGGAGAAGAGGGGGAGACAGAGCCTTGCACTGTCCAGTCTGCAAGGAGAAGGAGCCAGCCTGGGGGGGTGGGGTGGGAGGAGAGAACCCACCTCTTAAGTTATCAGTCAGGTCCTGTTAACCTCACGGTTTCCGTGCACTGGGCCCTAATCTGTAAGTACTCACTTAGCAGGCCGATGGCGAGGAGGTGTTTTTTAAATCTCTCTCTCTGTATATTTGTATATGTGGGCCATAAGCCGTCTGGAGGTATTGGGCCTCCATAAATTCCTGCTCTGTTTTTTGTTTTGTTTGCTTGTATTTTTGCCAGAAAGCAAAGAGGGCTTTCTAATGAACCTGGCAAAACCCTGTCCATTGCAGAAAGATCATGCGGTGAGTTAAAAATGGAATTGTCTCGATTATTTTAATAAAGTCTCATTTCATCTTCATCATGGTGAAAGAACAGAGTCCCAAACAGAAAGAGGCGCAGATCAAATAAATGTGGAAAAGCATTCATATAGTTTTCTTTCTACAAAATGGATCATATTTAGTCAACAAGGCAAAAAAGCCGCACCCGGGGTCGTCTTGTCTGCGTTGTTTGTGGGTGGCAGAGGCAGCTCCAAGGGGCCTTTGGGGAGCTGGAGGCCAGGGGCCAGCTGTGGGCTGGGCCGCCGTGGGGCACGGAGGGCACATGGCTCCTCACTGTGGCCCGTGGTTTGTTACCATCCCATGGATGTCACTGTGAGCCAGCCTTCTCCTACTTTACAAATCTCAGTTTTTTCTCTCTTTCTCTCTCTTTACATAGCAATCAAAATAATAGTATTTTTTGTTAGGTAAAGAGACAAGTTAGTTGAATGTTGAGTAATGGAATTGTAATGTTCATATGAATTACACTTTGTAGAAAAAAATGTAACCGACCTTATTAGACAAATTGCATGTGAGACAAATAAATGCATATCCATGATCCACTGCCGTGAAACAGGTATCATCTAACTGTCTAATAGGAAGGCCTGGCACACCCAATGCTGTCACCCATCTCTCCTTCGTCTGAATCGAGAGAGGAGACATTTACATTTTCAGTATAGTCTTTAATGAGAAAGATTTTGTTTAAAGTTTATTATGGATTATTAAGCCTGAAGAATTTCCTTTTAAACAAGCTAGTGGCATACCTTGATTAGGGGTGCAATAAATCTTACTTTGCAAAAACATGTAAATTTTGATGTTGTCTATTAGGAGAGACATGTTATTAATAAGGGTTGCTATTAAAAACAAAGAATATATGGGCTCTTACTAATATTAAAAAAAAAACTAATAAGAAATTGAGGAAAATTTCAGTATATAAAAGCCCTTCTTTGAAAATTAAATACAATGATGTATACAATAAATAAGGTCAAACAAGTTAATTTGGAAAAATGAAATGAGGTGAAAAGGAATTAAAGGAGATTGCTGGAACAGCTTTATTCACTTCCTGTATGACAATGTCATTAACAAATGCTTGTGCTGCATTATGGGCAATTGGCGTTACCAGCAGCACAAATGGAATTTCCACAGAGGAGATTTCCGATTGCCCCAATGGGCTTATTAATTGTGTTTTTCTTACACCTTGCAACAAGCCAGGAGGATTTCCTTGAAGCATCTGAAGCGATACTGCCTTTGAAGCTCAGTCTTTGAGGACGAGCTGACTTTGGCGTCCCGCTTTTGATGCCGTTGGCATTGCATGTTAGAGCAAGACTATTTTAGAAATCTGTGAAAGGGCTAAATTTGACATTTGATTCACCCTATTCTGGGATTTTAAACTGTGATGATGTAAATTGGTTTGAAACCGCTCTTTCTTCCATTTTCTCTTTTCAAAATGTAATCGAGTTAAATGACAGAGATTAATTACTAAAGTAATTACTGTTGGAAAGCAAAGGGACAGTTGTATGAGGCAGTCTTGCTCGTGATGACCAAGTCTCTCCTGACAATTGTGCTTAATTCCAGCAGTGACTTTCCTGCGTGGCAAAGCCCAGCTGCACAAGGGCACACGCCTGGGTGTGCTCCCACTCAGGGAAGAGTAGGGTGAGTCATTTGATGTGACTGAGATGCAGCCGCTGCCATTCTTGGGGTGTCCCTGAGTTGTTCTTATGGGCCTGTATGACCCCCCACCTTTGGTTGCCTTCCCCAGTTTCTTGCCTCATTGACTATCCTGGGCTGACACTGGGCCAACCAAAGGTTTTGCATAGAAATGTGCATAGGAAGTGTGACACGAAATCTTTCTACTTTCCCTTCTGACTGCTGTTTTAAAGTATGTTTGATGGATCTAAGTGCAAAAAGAGGTCACCAACATGCAGTCCTCATCTGTGCTACTTGCATCTGTAAGATATACGAGAGTGGGCCATGGGAGACATAGTAAAACTCTGAAATTCTAAACACTTGTACATTTCCCTGGGAGTTCATGTTGGACCACCATAAAATAAATGATCCTGGAGTAAAGGCTCCATGATTATTGACTAAAATCATTGACTCACAGTTCTCAGGTAGCACTTGGCCACCTCTGGCTGTGTCCTCCCCCGGGCTGTGTGCGACTGCTTCCCAGGACAGACTCAGGAGGTGCAGTGAGCCCCAGCCCCTCTCAGGGTCTGCAGGATGGGCCACAGTGTCACACCTGTCCATCCCTCAGGTGTCCATGCGAGGACCGGAAGAAGCCAGGTTCAAGAGCCCCAGGCCGAGAGTGAAGAAGCGGAGGGGGTGGGTGTGAGGGCAACAGAAGGAGAACAGGGGAGTTGGGTATCCTTGTCAACAAACACTGTAAGGTGGGCATGGAAAAGGAGCAAAACTGAAAGGCTTGACAACTGGCTCCGGTTCGCTGCCGTCCAGTTACTTCCGACGACGCTGTGCTCAGGCCGTCCGAGAACGATGACGCCTCTTTCCTGAGGGACAGGAGAAGCACGAGGGAGCATGAGACAGTGGGCAGGAGGAGCGCGGAAGGGCCACTGAGAAAGGAGAGTTGGGGGAGAAAGAGGGAGGGATGAAGGCAGGTAGGGGGAGAAGTCGAGCCAGAGGAAGGCTTCGGGCGCTGCTGCTTCCTTCCAGGCGTCGTTGCTGGCGTGATTCCATCCGTGAGCCATAATCAGCCTCCTTAATGAAATACGTAATTAACATATTATAATTGTGGCAAAGATGATTTTGACAGAAATCATTTTCCATATCTAATACTATGCTAATTTAATCTGTTCCTCACTCCCCAACATGACCTTTAGTGATTAAGTTTCATGGCGGAATTGTTTTTTTTCTTTTCTTTTGATGGATTGATTTATCCACAGCGGTTGAGACCCTTTTCTGGGCATTGCTGCCATTTTTTTCTCTCTTAAAAATCTCTCACCAATATATATGTCCCTCTGTCTCACAGGCACACATACGTATACAGAGAGAAGAGTAAAGTATGCACGTAGCAAATGAAAGCAAGGCTGTCTCTCTTCATGAGACTTCGAAAAAGCTGATCAGGAACAGATACTCGTAAGGTAATGATGAGATAGACCCAAATCAAAATATTTCCTTTCTTCTAACCTCCTGGGTTCTGGTGCCTCTATTTTGAATCATGTGGGTGTGGCAAATGTGATTAATATAATTAAAACAAAGCAAATCTGTCAAACAATTTGGTTACTCAGTGTATAAGAACATGGAAATTCAAATAATGTATCAATTTTAAACCAGATTATCACTTAGTTTTATACCCTATCAAGTTATGTTATCTCAAAACAGCCTTATTGAATCATTTTATAATGATATAGTATACACATATGCAATTAATTAGATGTGACTGAATTTTCTTCTTCTGTTATTTCTGACATCAAGAAACAAGTTGCTTAAAAGGATCCGAAGAGTTTAATGATGATTTGGAACATGTGAAAAATGAGAGCCCAATGGTACTTTATATCTGTGTTTCATAAATACTTTCACATAAATAAGTATTTACATGAAGTATTTCACATAAACACTTCAATACAGAATGAGAAAGATTGTAAAATGATATTGTAAAGTGAGAAATATTGTTAAATTGCAAAACACATATATCAGAACTTTACTAAGCAATACTGAATCTTAATATTCAAGATTCACTGTGGTATTTTCTAGTTTTCTATTCTATTCCATTCTTTTCCATTTCATTTAATTCCATTCAGTTAAAAAAATGCTGAGCAAGACCCAGAAAATGGATTTCACTACCTTCTGTGTCACTCCAGTCTGTGATAAAAAATCACTAGCTGAAGCGATCAAGTTCCATCAATACATTCTTTGGCATTTGCATATGATTCAGTTCTAGCCAATTCCTCCAATGATGACTAACGGCTGTTTATTATTGATTTTGTCACATTTAGAAGGGGTAGAGGAGGAGCTTTCAATTCTGGTTCAAGCAGTAGTTACATAGATGGAAATTGTCAAGTCATTCACAATTTTTTTCTGCTTTGTTTTCCTCACATATGAAATGAATCCCAAATTCTCAACTTCATACCGGTCACATTTTAAGTCACAAATAAAGAAAATGATTATGAATTGAATTAGTGAGTTGGATATGTGCAACATTGAAAAGATAAACATTTGGAAATACTAAAATTTGGGAATAACACCAACCTTATTTAGTCTACATCATATGTGGGGGTGGGGTTTGTAAAGAAGAAATTGATTGAGGTAATTAGGAGAGTGGCATTTAGGAGCTGAGCTGATTGTTCCACATATCCTTAAGATGATCGAAGTTCATTCTGCCCTCTTTGATCATACATGGAAACATCATGAAAAAGGCAAAAATGTACCTTTTATTTTTTGATGAAAAGCAGTACCTGCAAGTATATTAAAATCATATAAAGAATTCATTAGAAGTTTGTCTTCTGACTGGCTTTCAGAGAAATTGATCATATTCAGCGGTTCTGAGAACCTGAACACTCTGGCTTCCGTGTAAAGAAAGGGAAGTGAGAATGGCTTCGAAAGTGACAATCACAAAGGAGGTGGTGTCTTTCCCTTTGGCATATGGGGATATTAGCTTAAAAACACTTTAAAAACTTAAAGAAACTTTCTACCCTTCCAGAACCATGGTCTCATGTTCTTCTCATGTATGAATTCTCTCTGTACTTTCATATTTCATTTAAAAAGGAATCAAGATTGGATTCAAACTACTTAGGGTTGGAAGAACTCATTTTTTAAATCTATTGTCCAAAAATCTCTGCTTCTTTAATGGAGTGCTTAGCCCATTCACATTTAATGTGATTTTTTATATGTACATGTACATGTATATTACTTGTACATCAGACATTTTGCCATTTATTTTTTATATGTCTTGTCTTTTTTATTCCTTTGCACATCATTTACCACATTCTTTTGCATTAAGCAAGTAGATTTAGCCTTATAATTTAATTGCTCTGTTGACTTTTTAACTTATATTGATTAATTGTCATTTAGTTATTTCTTAGTGGCTTCTCTAGGCATCACATTGTATAATTTAACTTGTGACAGTCTACTTAAAATTAACATTGACATCATTCTGATAAAGTATAACAACTTTGCTACAATATAACTCCATTTCTTTCCCCCTTCTTTGTGCTGTTACTTTCATATATATTACATCTATGTATGTTAAAAAATACAAGCATACAATGTTATGGTTATTGCTTTATACAGTATTACACTTTATTTTTAAAGAGATTAAAAGAAAAGAGAAATACATATTCATACCATCTTCTATGTTTACACATATATTTACCATTTCTGGTGATCTTCATTTATTCCTAAGGATTCAGGTAACTATCTGGTACCATTTCCTTTTAGTCTGAAAGATTTGCTTTATTACTTCTTGAAAGACAAGTCTTCCAGCAATAAATTCTCTCAGTTTTGTTACCTGGGAATGCCTTTCTTTCATCTTGTTTCTGAAGGATAGTTTTTCTGGGCATAAAATTCTGGTTTGACAGTTGTTTTCTTTTTCTTTCAGCATTTTAGATTTGTCATTCCACTATTTTATGGCCTCCATTGTTTATGATGACACCTTAGCTGTCTATCTCATTCTTATTTCCTTAAATATAGTGAGTCTTTTCTTGTGGCTTTCAAGTATCTTACCTCTGCCTCTGGTTTCAGCAATTCAACTCTGATGTCTAGGTATAGATTTTCTTCAGTTCATTCTGCTTGAGATTCATGGAGTGTCTTGAAATTAATGCTTTTCACTAAATTTGGGAAGTTTTCTACCCTGAGCTCAGTTTTCTTAAATCTTTCTTCTTTCTGGTTTTTTGGATTGGATAATTTCTGTTGATTCATCTTCAAGTTCACAGATTATATTTTCTGCAATGTGAACTCTGCCGTTGAGCTCATTTAGTGAATTTTCCATTTTAGTTATTGTACTTTTTTTAACTGCAGAATTTCCATTTGGTTCTTTTTTATAATTTCTATTTATATGTGAGATATCTTATTTATTGAGTCATCATCATCATTTTTCTTTAATTCTTTAAATGCAGTTTCCTTTAATTCATCAAATTTGTTTATAATAGCTGCTTTGAATCTTTGTCTTCTCAACCCAATAAAGTCAGTTGCCTTTTCTCCCTGAGTATGGGTCACATTTTCTTGTTTCTTAACAGGTCTCATATATTTTTGTTGTTGTTGTTGTTGATAGCTGAACACTTTAGAAAAGAGATAGTAGCTACCGTGGATTTTGATTTTTCTCCCAAGTGTTTTAAAAACACTTTTCAGTAATTTGTTGGTCTTAAAGTTTGGGAGTATCTCTCCACTGTGATGAGCAGCCACTGATTTTTGCTTATTCTAGTTTTTATTCTAGTCTGGATTCCTTGGGATCGCTTGGTGCCTGCATAGCTAAGTGGTCAGCCAGTGTGGCTCCTGGCACCTTGTGCCCGTACGGCTTCCGCCTCCACTGACTGACCCGTGTGTGTGAATGTGGAGCATGCAGACTCAGGCAGTTCTTTGATGGATCTGCTTTAACTTTCTTCTGAGTCCTTATCAGGCTTCCCTTGCACATGGCTTGCTTGGAGTTAGGGACATGTGGAGGGCTAGTTTCCACCCTTCCATGTTGCATTTCTGGTATCTCCACATTAAGTCTCTGGATGGGCTATTCTTCATCCCAACTGGGACTGCAACCTTCATCTTGAAGCGATGTGGATTTTCCTGTTCATTTCCTACCAAGTTTGCTACTTTTACTGACTATGCCACTTTGGAGCTTTGGCCTCCATTCCAGGTCAAGTGTTCCCCTCTGGCAGCAAGGCTACTCGTTGTCACGGTCAGCGCTGCCCCGGTAAACTGAACATGGTGGGGGGCCGGGGAAGCAGTCCAGGGAAGACAGTCAGAAGACACTACAGATTTTACACAGTTTCAGTATTTTTTTTACGATTAAATACTTCTCAATATGTTGTTTAAATTTGGTCAATTTCCACAGCTCTGAAATGATTGCTTTATGCTTGTTCATACTTATTTTGCAGGAGATGATTTGGCAGCCTCTTCACACTGCCACTGCCAGAATTCCCTCTTTCAAAACTGGACTTAAGATTTTTATTATATTGAGGAGAAGGAAGGACATGACAATTACTTATCCAGTTACTGAACTTCCTCTCTCAGGTTATTCCCAATGTCAAATATCTGTACATCCGTTTAATTGTTTGCTTTGTGTCAAAATTTAAGGTTCTCTAATACCTTTCTAGCATCCTAGGTCTTCTGTCTTCAACTGGGAAAAATCATTTTTCACTTTCCATCAGCACGTCTGAGAAGATTGAAACTACCTTTCACTCAGCCCCACCTGTTAAACAGGAAGACAAAATAGGTCATTAAATTTTTTCTCTCTTATTAGTTTAGAGAAACCCATGATATATATTATCTTAAGAAAGTGATTCATCTACCATAAAGATTTAAATGAAAGTTGTATCTTCTACTTTCATGTTTTTTTAAATTCTGTTGATGCCTAAGAGAGATTAAAAAGCACGTTGTAGAGTACAACATCACGATACTTATTTTGATGGTGATCTGGCAGGAGGGAAAGGAATGATAATAGGTAAGACTTGTATTCTAAAACATGATGAAATGCAACTAGAGGGAAACCAGCCATACATCAGGGTTTTACTTATTGTTAAATTAATCCTCAATATCTGTAATTCATCAACTTAAAATTAAAAGCAAATAAACTTTCATAGCTTCCCATAGTAGACTTTTCGTATAAATAAATGGACAAATGAGGAAAAAAATCCATTGCTAGACTATGGATCTTGATTTTGTATACATGTATATGGTAAATATGACTACAGATAACACACCAGCAAGAGAAGCAGTCAGAGAAATTGGGAACTGACACTGCAGGATCTTTATTTTCTTCTTCCCCTGGAATGTCAAAGTGGGATCAGAACAATTGAACTTTTCTAAATTTAAAAAATAAATAGATTTCAGTTAAAGCAAAAAGAGGAAGGCAATGGCTGAGAAGATCCTTTTTTAAAAGAAATTTTATTAGAACAGTTATATCATGCAGAAAGTAAAAGTTTACATATACCCCCCTCTCACATACACAGTTTTCCCTATTGCTAGCATTTTTTGTTAGCGTGGTAACTGTTAAAATTCACAAACAATATTATTGTATTTATGTTATTAACTTTAGTGTGCTGTTTACATGGTGTTGCACAGTGTATTGTGTGTGTGTTGTTTGTGTGTGCTTGGTAGCTTATATACCACCTAAAATTTCCCTTTTTCTCCCTTTATGAATATACAATACAGTGGTGTTAATTGCATATGCAAAGCTAAGCCTTTATCCCCATTGCCTTTGCCAAAATTTTTCCATTGCCCCAAACAGAAACTCCATACCAATTAAAGATTAATTCTCCATTCCTCTTCCCCTCTTGGCCCCTGGTAACCTATATTCTAGTTTCTGACTTTATGAATATCTTTATTTTGCTCATTTCATATCAGAGAGCTCAACCTGTGTTTGTCCTTCTGTGTCTGACTTATTTCACTCAGCATGTTGTCTCAAGGTTCATCCATGTTGTAGCATGCATTAGAACTCCATTCTTTTTAAGGCTGAATAAAATTTCATTGTATGGATATATCTCATTTTGTTTATTCATATGTCTATTGTTGTACACTTGGGTTGCTTACAACTTTTGGCAATTGTGAATAATTAGTATGCAAATATCTGAGTCTCTACTTTCAGTGAGCTTATGGGTCATAGGGTATATTCTGCTTTCCCACCAACAATGTATGAGTGATCCTCTTTCTTCACACCCCCTCCAGGACTTGTATTCTGTTTTTTAATAGTAACCATTCTAGTAGGTGTGAGATGGTAACTCATTATATAGTTTTGCTTTGCATTTACCAGATGCCTGATGAATTTGAGCATCTTTTCACATGCTTATTGGCCATTTGTATATCTTCCTTGGATAAATGTTTAGTCAAGTATTTTGTCCCATTTCCTATTTGGGTCTTATGTCTTTTTGTTGTTGAGTTGTAGAAATTCTTTATAAATTTTGGATGTTAAACCCTTGTCAAATATAGTTTCTCTCCCACTCTATAGGTTGTCTTTTTCCTTTTTTGATAAAATCCTTTGATGCAAAAAAGTTTTAATTTTGATGCAGTCCATTTATCCATTTTTTTCTTTTGTTGCTCATGATTTTGGTGTAAAGTCCAAGAAACTGCTGCCCAGCACTAGGCCCTGAAAATGTCTGCCTTTATTTCTTCAAGGATTTTTAGTTTTAGTTCTTACATTTAGGACTTTGATTCATTTTGAGCTAATTTTTGTTTATGGTGTGAGGTAGGTGTCCACCTTGAACCTTTTGCATGTGAATGTCCAATTCTTCAGCACCATTTGTTGAAGAGACTCTTTAGAAACTGTGAGTGGACTTGGCACCTCTGTCAAAGATCAATTGGCCAAAAGTTTCAGGGTTTATATCTGAATCCTCAATTTGATTCTGTTCATGTATATGTCTGTTCTGCTTCAGTGTCATGCTGTTTTGATTGCTGTAGCTTTGTAATAAGTTTCACTATCAAGAAGACTGAGTCCTCCAACTTTGTTCTTATTTTTCAAGATCTGAGAAGGTTCTTGATCTCACACAAATCTATTTGTGTTTTACATGACTATTCAGGGTTGTCTAGGTCTCAAGTATATTAATCAGCATCTCACACTCTTAAATGTAAATTTATTTGTAATAGGGTAGTATTTTGGAATATTGCCTAATATTTACTTTTATAATTACCATTTATGAAAGGCAATTCCTTTTGCCCTGATCCTTCCCTCTATTGAACCTAGACCACAAGTCTGGGAATATTCTCATGAAAGGGGGAATATTACACACATACAAATTCAGCAGAAATAAGATTCCATTTCTTGGTTGAGGTCCATAATATGGTCTTAAAAACCATAACTTTCAGTTGAATACAAGTGCTTCAGTGGAGAAATACTTTTTCCTTCTTCTTCCTTTAAAAGTTTTTCTTGAAATTTCAAGAAGAAAAAATTGTATATAATGGCTATATGTAGATAATCTAACAACCACACAGTGAAGAGATAAGAAATTTCTCTTTGCTATTGAGGAGTCATAGAAAATGTGATCCTGAACGGTACCTGCTCCTTCAAAAGGTGGAAAGCTTGGGCAGAGCAGGATAAGTTGGGTGGAGAAGCAAATGAGAGACCTTATGTCTCATCATGTCTTGACATAAAAGCCAACCCTAAGAGTGTGCAACCAGGGCCAGTTCCAGTCTTTAAAGGTTAGCTATTTTATAAAAACACTCCCACCTCAGCTTGGGAGCCTTTTCACTATTAGGGGCTGATCTGGTATTTGCATAACCAAGAGGGGCCATGCATGAGATTCTTCCTACCTTGGAAGATTTATTTCAGATGGCTTGAGGTATCCATCATAGTCATGCTAAACACTAGTGTTTTAATCTTTGCATTGAGGCAGGCATGCTGCTATGTACCTAAAACTTCAGAACATAATTTTTTCGAGTAACATTATTTACTGGAGGGAAGAGCACATGGCACTAAAATAATGTAAATCCAACATGAACTCCTCAGTGAGATCTTCTCTAGAATTGAAGAACAATATAAATGATGAAAAATTATAAATAGGAGGAACAATACATGGGCTCCGTAGTCCTCAGATATAAAACAAGTGATGGAAATTGTGTTTGTAAGTGCCAGCTAGTGTGACTTAATATCAAGAGCCTGAAGTTTCTCTCTGTTTTAAATAGCTGATACACAAGGTAAGGGAGATTTATCACTTTTTAATTAAGTTCATGTCAACTTGTAAAGTTTATTCCAGAACAAATCTGTTGACCAAAGTCTTTTTTGAAGGAACTGCCCCTTGTTGAAGCTTAGTATTCATGGAAAATTTCCCAATAAGCATAAGCTACTCTTTGGGCTTAGCTGCCACATTTCAACCAGGAATAACTGTGCATTCTAGTGCTTTCTCTGTGTCTAGTGTATTTATGGAATGAGTTTAAGATCAATCTTTGTTGTTGTAAAATTAAGAGCAGGAGATCACACTGCCCAGACTAAAAGACAAATGCTGAAATCAATCTTTTGAGTCTCCATTTGAACCCTAATCAAAATATGCTGTGCCCAGAACCTAACTGTTGCTCTATACTTAGACATTGGAAGTCTGTGAACCCAACCAACGGTATCATTGATTACAAAGAAATAAATTAAAATGTGGATTGTGTTTTTTATTACTGAGGTCCAATAGTTTTCCTTTTAATAACAATCCAAACTTTTATTAGGGTTTGGAGATAAATGTTTGTTGCCTCTGGTAAACTGAAGGTATTGGGGACAAAGGGAAACTCTTTGCCAAACTGTTAACTCGATTTCAATAATTTGGAAAGTTATTAAGAGTATGTATTAAATCCAGATGACAGTCAAGTTTATGCAGATCTGAAATAACTTCCTCTTGCTTTTCAGATGCTGCTTCCCATTAAAAAGGCTGATTCAACCATTGTGAAGATCCAAAATAACAACCAGAGTCTTTAATGAGATCTAAATGGAGGTCAACAATCTTAGAAATGGACACATTTGGCATCAGCGGGAGAGGGCGGGCTGGGCCTTTGGATTCGAGAGGCCTCAGCACACAGCCCACTTTCTCTGAAGTCCGGAGGATGCCCTCGGGGTGCTGTGCAGCGTTAGACATTCCCCCAAGATCCACGCCCTGAACTGGCCCAGACACTGTCCAATTCCAACTTCCACCCACCCTTCTTCTCCAGTGGAATTTTACCTCTCCCTCCACCTTGGATGGCCCCATTTTCTGCCTTTATTCTTTCTCGTGGTTTCTCTGTGTCCATCACCATTTTCATCTGTTGATTCTCCATGCATTTTGCAAAGCCCACTTCCACCAGGAAGCCTTGTTGGAAAGCTCCATGGCAGACCGAAGGTTTCTTATTGCCCTGAGTTGTGATGCTGCTCTGTCCTTTCATTGCTGTGTTGACGGAGGTTCTTCACCCCTCAACCAGACTGGAGTGGGGGTGGGATGTGGGGCATGGGTGACACCGAGCTGCAGAGAGTGACAGGAGCGAGCTCCTAGAGGACTTGCCTTGCACTGTGTTTCCTCCCCATGAGCACCGTGACCCCAGGGCCTCTTCCTTGAGCTCCCAGCTTCAGTGAAAATAACCAAGGACGAAGACTGTTGATCAGCTATAACTCGCCTCTCCCCAGCCACACCTCCCACAAATAAAACAGGGGCTTCCAGCTAAAGGAGCGAGAGCTTTGCAGGGGCTCTGTGTGGGGGGTAGTGGGGCCGACAGTGGCTCAGATTCTTCAGAGTGATGTTGGGAAGGAAGGACTCAACAGAAGCGCTGGAATTTGATGATAGAAGATGGTCCAGACCCAGTTTTCCAGGGCTGCCACCACAAAGAGCACAGACTGGGTGGCAGAAACAACAGGAATTCATGCTCCCACCATTCTGGAGGCGCGAGACCCAAAGCTAAGGTGTGGGCAGGCCACGCTTCCTCCTAAAAGGGGGGCCCCTCCCTCGCCTCTGCCCTGACTCCGGGGGAGGCTGGGAATGTGCGGTGTCCCGTGTCCAGCTCTGCCTCCATCCCCGTCTATCTCTCTGTCTCTGTGCCCGAAATTCTCTCCTCTTACAGGTGTGCTTGTCATATCAGCTTGGGTCCCGCCCCACCACCCAGTTTGGCCTCCTCTTGACTGGTAACCTCACCAAAGATCCTATTTACAAGTAAGTTCACATGCACAGGACCAGGAGTTAGGGCTCAAACATGTTTTCTGAGGACAAAATTTAATCCCTAACAGCTGATAAACAGTTGAAAAGAGAAGTTTCAGCAGCATGGTGGTTTCAGATGTCATCTAGGACGGCCCAGGGGTTAGAGGTGGGAGGCAGTCAAAGGAGCAGGTACAAACTACTCTTTCCAGAGGTGTGAAGGGAAGGTAAAAGGTGAGCAGGAGGAGGGTCGCTGGAGGGCAAAACAATGCCAAGAGAGGATTCTGAAGTGATTTTTATTGTGGAACAAAAAATAAAGAACGTTATACTGCAGGCTCCAGGTGCTAGGCTGCAGGAAGGGCCTGTCCCTCTGTCTTTGTCTCAGGCCCTTTCAGACTCTCTGGGAGGCCCCAGGTTCTGCCGACCCCACGGGGTAGCTTGTTATGACCTCATATAATGGTGATATATAAACCAGGATTTTAATAAACAACAGCATAATTAAAAATGCCATTGTTTTTGCACACTCCTAATTTAGGGGCAGGTGGAAGGGAAAAATCTGCAGGCAAGTAAATACTGCCTTGTTGTTAGAGGTGGTTGTTTTTATTATGAGTTAGGGCATTTCATTAAAATTGATCAGCCAGTTTTAATGCAGAATTGACTGCTGTGAATTTGAAAATTTACCTTAAAGAAAAACCAATTTGTGTCAAAAAAATCTACAAACAAATCACTCAAGCGACGATTGGAATGTGAATTTTTCTACCGGCTTTGAGAGTCATTCAATAGGATAATATTTAAACACCACTTCTCTATGACAAGAGATTATGCCAGAAATGATGGGCATGGAGAAGTGTCAGAGACAGGGGGCTGACTCAGCCAGCTCTAATTTTTTGCTGACTCTTTTTCTCTGAAAGGAGACCCCTCTGTCCTTTTGCTCACCAGCATCTATCAGAGGAGGCCAGGATGTTGGGTACCACATGCCGTGTGGTGTGTCGCTGGAAGACAAACAGCATTCATTTACACGTTAACTCTTCACGTCTGCACTAGAGGACAATGTCGCATTTAAGGTGAACACACTTCTGGTACAGTGCGAAAGCAAATGCGTTTTCCTCTTACGTGGTGAGACTACATTCCTAAAAAAATTACTAATAATACTGTAAGCTTAAGAATTATAAATAAATTTAAAGGACTAATGCACTATTCATTAATTCCATTTTGGCTGTCATCTTAAACCTATTTAGCTTTCATTTTTATTTTTCAATCTAGATCCTTTCCTATTATTGACATCTACAGTTATTTGGGGAGTTCATAATTTGAAGGTAAATCTGATTTTAAAAGGATATACATTTTGTGCAGAAAATCTCAGTGTGAGTTTTGTATTTTAAAGGATGTTTCTTAGCATATTAATTTGCCAAAAATGATCATTTTTCCCAACATATACCCCTGAGACCTAAGTAATGTATAAATGGCTTGTTAAAAGCTATTACAACCTTTATATTTTTAGATATGATGACATAGATGCCCAGTTGCTAATTGTGCTTTTTTTTTTTTTTACTATTCGAAGTAATTTTTGCCCCATTTTAGTTTTGATTTTCTAAATTTTCCTTGGAATTTACCAAGGAAATGGGAAGCCCATGAGGATTTCTAACTATCTAAAATAAAAATTTGAGAATGGATGTCATAAATGTAAATGAAAACTTTGGACTGTAAATAGAACTTGTGTAGAAGCTAAAATGTAAGCTCTGTACTAGCTGAGACTATTGCTTTTCTGCCACATTTGCCCAGTGGTGCTCAACGTTTATTGAGACATTTGAGAAACATGGCATCTCTTTTTAAATGGAAAAGGATGGCTTTCTATTATTTTAAATGCACTGATTTTATTTTTATTACTGCTAACCTGATCTTAATCTGGTGCTAAATCTTGATTCATCTGTGCCAACCAAGGAGCAAACATGACCTTCGATTTGTAGGTCGTCACGTCATCTGTGCTGGCTGGTGAGACTTCTGTTTCATGGAAGATTTTGGGAAGGGTTCCTGTGCTCCTGATTTGGAAAAAGAGGAAGCAATCCTGTTGCTTCCCTGGCTATTCTCTTGTCCGCCTGTGACAAGAACTGCTCTGACCACCTCACCTCTCAGGGAAGCCTGAGGACAAAGCCTCAGGGGAGCCTGGCCCGGCTACCTCACTGAGCGGCTGAACCCACCAGCCCTGGACCCTCAAAGCTTCTTGCCAGAGCCTTACTGTTTGAGCCAGTTTGGGTCACATCTTCTTTCTTGGGTCAGAAGACATCCTAATCGAGGCATGTCTGCTTATACTGATCACAGGCCTGAACATAAACATTGACACCCAATTGGGGCTGCTATTTTCTAACATTTAGTGGCACCTACTAGAATGGAAAAATGTCCACTGATTTTATCGATGATGTCATTCTCTGAGGACAGCTAGCAACCTGGAAGAGAGGCTTAAAACCCATGATGACCTTGGGCTGGGGATTTTAAAGAGCACAATTATAAGATGGAACACTACATAAAACATTTGAGGTGGCATGCATTTGGAAGTTGCTTAAAGTTAAAAAATAACATGAATCAATGGCAGCTCAGGCTTAGGGCGTCTTTAAACCAAGTGGAGTTCTAGGTCCTTTTAACATGGTAAGGAGGGCCAGCAGGTGAGAGGATGAAGGCCCCACAGCACCTCCCTGGTTCACACCTGGGGAGTCTGATCCTGGAGCTCGTGCTCCTCACCTGTGCACTAAAGCGCTTCCCAGCACCGTGGTCAGGGGAGAATGGCCAACCCATGTGAACCACGCAAGATGAACTCCATAACCCATCTTCTCGCGAAGCCACTTGGAGAAGATGTAGGCGGCCCTCTCAGAGAAGCTTTGGAATGCATCCAGGAGAATAAAATCAAGTAAGTTTGAAAACATTAGAATGTAAGGATCACTTATTATAAGAAAATAAATTGCAAAAACAAAAAGGATTAAATTTATTAAGGCTACAAGAGATTAATTCAGAGTTTTTAAAAATGGAAAAGTCTGTTGCCCAAGAAATCATGACCAGCTATTCTCCACAGTAAGATAAATACCATATATGGAGCTTGTATATTATGCCAGGCACATGTTTTTCATATAAGCGTTTATGTTCCACAGGAGTCAGACTGCAGCTTCTGTCCACACAACTCTTTGCATTTCTATTCTATTTTTTGTCTGAGTATTATTTATCTCATTTTTATACTAGTTTCAACATCTTTATTTCAATTTTAATATATAGTTATATATATTTTTATAAACATCAGAAGTATGGTTTATTAAAAGCAGGAGTATTAAAGCCACAATTTACTGTGCCAAGTTTAACAGAAGTTGTTGGGTTATTTGCTATAAATAAAAATAGCCTTTATATTACTCGTAAAGCAATTATATGTTCATTGTAGAAAAATTAGAAAATTGAAAAAAGAAAAAATAAAGAGAAAAATTAAAAGCCAGTATAAGTCCAAAGATAGTCATTGCTGACTCCTTAGTTTATACTGATTCAAAAATAATGTGTGTGTATATCCCATTCTTAAAAAGATAGACTGATGTTGTAACTGATGTTTTGTCAACTACTTTTTTACTTAACTAAATCTTGAAAACCTTTCATATTTCAGTAAACTGTTATTTACAATATATGTTGTGTTTCTCAACAGTGGGATATATAACATGCATTTTGTTCAATCTTACAATATTGGACATTTCCTTCTACTCATTTTTAATGTTAATAAGACATCTGAATATAAATTCCTGGTGACCAAATTTTTGGCATATCTAAGTTCTTTGAGTACAAATTACTCAAAGGAAAATTAGAAGGCCAAATTGTATATTTTTAAAACTGTTGATAATAATATGCTTATTGGTCATTTGTGTTTCTTGTTTTTGAATTGTCAGCACGTGACATTTGTCCACTTTTAAAATGGAAGAATGTGTATTTTGTATGAATTTATAATACCTTTTTATATTTTAGAGCTAATAATTCTTTGTCCTACGTTGCAAATATTTTACTCATTTTGTCTCGTGATACTGAATTTTTTTTCTAGTTCTTTTGGCAGAGTCAAATCTATTGAAAAATTCCTTAGTGATTTCATATATTTCTTTTTTTTAGAAAGAGTTTCACAATTCCAAGTTTCTTTACATGTAAATGTATATCTTCATTCTTTGTATGTTTTGGCTGACTACTGTTTTCTGACTACTTCTACCATTGTTGCTACTGCTTCACTGGTTTTGAGATTATCAACTGATTTCTGTTGACTCTGTTGGGTTTATTAGATGGTCCTATAAGTCAGGTGACAATAATTCTGGTTTCATTTCAATTCTGATACCTCTTCTTTCTTTTCATGTCCTATTACATTTGTTAGAAAATCAACATACAATATGCAATAATATTGATAAAAGCAGACATTATTATATTACTCCTAACTTTAACGGAATTCTTATAATGCTTCCTCATTGAATATTATATTGGCTGTTGGTTTCTTTGTCATGCTGAGGAAACATCCATCATTCTATTCCAAATTTACCTAGCATGGATGTTAAATTTTATCAAACAGCTTTTTGGCATTATCGTATGATTGACTATGTTTTTTCTCTTTTTAAACTATTGATGTGATGAATCATATGGATCATTTTTTAATTGAAATGCATTCCTGAATTTCTAGAATAAATCCTATTTGCAGATAACCTATTATTTTATTACTATTCTGGCAAGATCTGCTAGAAGTTTTGTTTGTCTTTTCATAAGGTTTAGCCTGCAGGAATTTTGTTTTGTTTTGCTACTTTTATTTTTTCTTTATTTCCCTGTATTTTGTCAATATTGGATTTAGGATCATAAATAAAATAGAACTTTTTAATATATGTTTCTCTATCCTGTAATGTTTTCTATATAGAGGACAGAATCTATTTGTTGGAAGTATGAAAGAAATTGCCATTATAATCATCAGGATTTTACATCTTTCTTGGAAAATATATTTTCTCTCTTTGAAAACTTATGTAATGTCTTCTACAGTTATGGGCCACATTTAAGCTTGATACATCTTCTTTCGTCTCTTTTGGTAATTACTATTCAACTGATAAATTTAATTAGCACAGAATTATATACACTATTTGTCTTATTTTATTAATCTTGTCTATATCTGTTTTTATGTCTTCTCAATCCTCTTATGTGAAAGTTTTTTATTTCTTGATTATACTTGCAAGAACTTGATTTTGTTCATATTTTTAAAGACTTTTCTTGAATCTGTTTATTAATTAGGCTATTGTTGGATTCTAAATTATTTTACATTAAATTATAATTCTTTTTTTGATGCCAGATTTATTTTGCTTTCCTTTGTCTGACATCTAGATTTGACTTAGTTTATACACATAAACATAGTGTGTACATATATAGATAGATATAAGCACCCATTATATATATATACATATATTACATTTATACTTTCAGCAATATATATATACATATATAATTTTATTTTAAAATGAAAGCTTTTCATGATTTGTTACCATATGAATCTAGCACTGTCCACATTCAGACACATAGTACCTGCACTGATTTCTTCTACCCATTCTATAACTGTGGTTTGAATTCTTTGCTCAGTTACATGGGAGAATGAGCTTTCCCTGCCCCAATTCTAAGAGGCTGATTTAGTTGTTTAAATACTTGTTATTCATTTCTAGTTTATTTCTAATGTTTGTGTGTGTGTGTTTGTGTGCACAAATGTGGTGAGACAATGTAACTTACATGATTTCTACTTTTGGGGAATTCAATAAAAATTTTCTGGCATAATATGTGATACATATTTATACATTTTAATTGATACTGTATGGAGATATGTATAAGAGTATCTAGAGTCAACACTTCTTTTATTCTTCTATGTAATTGAGTAGTGATATCACTCACTTGTCATTCATTCGTGCATTCATCCATTCCATTGACAGATAATGTTGGGTCCCTATTTTGTGCTAGACACAATGTAAGATAGTAGGAAATGCAGAGGTGAACAAGGTGAGTTCATGGAGCCTGTGGTCTGAATTGACCTCTGCCTGACTCCAGCTAAGAGAGGTGTTTTATGTCTCTCATCACTAACTTGTATCCATAACAAGTTTGCTCTCCATGTATATGTGTTGTTATTCAGTGCCCATCTTCACAGTAAATTGAATGTTCTGCTTTCTGTTTAATGCTTCTTTCTTGGCCTCCTCTCCTTTAATCTCTGTTTTTATATCTACTTTTTATTTCTTGTTTCATGAGGTCCAAATTTCGTGCAGAAGTTCTATAAAATTTTGTTTTCCTTTTCTGAATGCTTTTGTTTCTCTGCAGCCTGAAAGCTATTTCTTATTGTCTTTCCCCTTGACTCGTCTTTGAATGAGGTACCCTGATGCCTACCACACATCATACGCTGGGTTGGGGGTCTTGCTGGGTGGGCCACCCCTCTCCCATTGGTGGCTTTCAGGAGGCTCCCAGATATTACATCAGATGATTGAGAGTTTCCTTTGTTCCATTATTTGTTTTTAACAAATAAGTTTTGAACAACTGTCACGGGCCTGGAACTGAGCTGGGAGTCAGTGTTAGTCCAACAGATCAAAACCCCAGCAGTCATGGGGGGCAGTGGGACAATCATAGGTAAAATCTATAGTCTCCCACAGACACACAAATATGGAGGGAAATAAAGAAGTTGAGGTAGTGGGAAGGTGGCATTTCCAAATTTAATGGAGTTGTCAGGGAAGGTCTCATGTCAAAGGGACATTTTAGGTAAGATCGGAGAAGGTGAGGGAGTGAGCTATGTTGCCCTCCAGGAAAGAACTTTCCATGCAGAGTGATGAGCATGTGAATATTTTTTACAGAAGAGTCAGTAGGATTTGCCCATTGATTGGATATGAAGCATGAGAAAAAGAAAAGAATCAAGAGTCAAGCTTGGCTTATTGGAAGGATGGGATAGGTATTTCCTGAGAGGTGGGAGGGGCAGATTTTGGTCTGAAGCAAGAAGCTTGAATTATCCTTTAGTTGTTTCAATGGAGATGTCAAGTAGGCAGTTGGCTTTAAGAGTGATCACAGGCAAGGTTAAGTACAATGAAAGCTAAGAATTAGCTGTTGGGTTTGGCCTGTTGAAGTTACTGGTGAAATTGTAAAAGCACTTTCAGAAGTGTTGAGCGTGAAATTGGTGAGGGAGGACTTGGAGACAGCTAGTTTAACCATTTCTTTCAAAAAGCTTTAGGGAAAAAAGGTAGTAGTAGAGGACTTGTGAGTCAAGAGGGTGTTTTATTTTCTAAAATGTGAAAAATAACTGCACGTTTTCACACTAAGAAGAATGATCTGGTGGAAAGGAAACAATGATGTGCGAGAGAAAAGGAAGAGTGGCTGTAATTAACCAAACAGGGCAGGGTTTAGTGGATGAGTGGAGAGGTTACCTTAGCTGGAAGCTCAGCCACAGCCACCTCCGTAACAGTGTCAAAAGCTGTGGTTGTGGGCACAAAAAAGATAGGAAGGTTTGGGTGCAGTGGGAGTTGATGGAATTTTCCTTCTAGCTGCTTCTCTTTCTGAAATAATAGGAAACGATGCCAACAGTTGAGAAAAAAAATGGCACAAGATATCAGAAGCAAAGGAATGCAGCAGTCATCTAGAGGCCGGGAGGGAATGGAAAAGGGGCACAGGTGACCTTTGGGGGGCACTGAAGGCCCCACTCGATGAGAGCACTCGGCAATTAAAAGCGAACCCAGTGGTATGTAACGTGTTTTTCTCTAGTCATTATCTACTGTGTAGGAACAGAAGCCGGCTAGGTAGATTTAACCAGGTTGGGGTTTTGCCAGGAAGGAATATGAAATAAGAGTAGGGCAAAAGAATTGAAGATGTATGCAAGAACAACTTGATAGGGAAAGAACAGGGAATTCTAGGCTGGTAAGGGGGTGAGGCACTGGAAAGGGTGAGTGACTGTTGAAATAGATGTGCTCGTGTGGCAAATTCAGTAACCAGCATCCTTGCAAGAGTGGGGAGGCAGCTAGATGGACCTGCAGGGGCAGTGAGGGACTTTTGTCTCTGCACAGCTGCTTCTCCGTTTTGGGGAGGATGCTGGCTTAGCCTTCTGTCTATCGTCCTTGTTCCATTCGGGTCCAAGCAGATCGATGGCCATGCTCTGTCCTTTCCGCTTCCTTCCTGACCTGGCCATGAGGCCGACCCCAGCCATGCTCAAGCTGCGGATTCTCGATGCAAGAAGACAGCGGAGCCCAAAGGGCCTGTGCCCTGTCTGTGCCTTTGCCCACAGCCCTTGGGCTCTGCCCTTGCCAGGTAACGCTGCTGTCTCGGGGGGTAGGATTTGGACGCCACGTCTCCTGGGACTGCCTCTTTGCATTCAGCCTGGCTCGGCTCGTCCTCTGTCTGCCCACCGCTCCCCAGTTGTTAGGGCAGATCGATGGTGCCTGCTCTGTTTTTAGAGTGATGTTGATCATTCTGGCAGAGCCCTGAGAGCAGGCAAGGTAACTGCCTGCTTTGCTAGACAGTGAATTGTTAAACCCCTTGGAAAAAAATGGCCATACTCACTGCCTAATCTCACTTAGCTCTGACTTATCCTCAATCCAACATAATCTTTATCTTCCCACACCATTTTACTGAAACCTTTCTCCAGAACAACACCAGTGTCTAGCATATTAGATATATTTAATTCAGGAACCAGAATAGAAAATCCATATCCAGTTATTGACCACATATACTGAAGACTAAACACAGTGCATGCTTGCCTTGTTTAACAGTTGCACCCACATCCTCATTCACTGTGGGAGCCTAGAGATACTGAACTGACTGCTTATTTGACTTGGAGGATCTCTTCCACGCTTTGAATTTGAGGCCCAGGCTGCAAATAGGCTGTAGTAGGCTTTGATGCATCTTTTTTGTATATGTTGCCCCAAATATTTTATTTCACAAATATAGTACAAACCAGGCCAGACTTAATAGCAGTGCACAAGAAGATGCATCTGAGAAGTTTAGGATTCTCTAGTAGTTAGGGAGCCAAATCAGCTAGATGAACAAATAAACACTGATTGACCTGGAAATGTAATGACTTAAAGAATATGAACATTTATTTCTCTCAAGCAAAACTCGTAGCTGGGCAATGCAGGTCGATTGGGCAGCATTGTCCTCTGAGGTCATTCAGGACCCAGAATCCCTCCAGTGTTTGCTCTGCCATGCCCTGGGCATCATCAGTCACTATCTGCACGGGTAAAGCTCCATCAGCACCCGGATTCCAGCCCTTGAGAGGAAGGAAGACGACAGGCTTCCCTGAACTCTCAATCCCCAAATCCAGAAACGACATGCATCACTTCTAGAATAAAACTCTTCAGGTCTTAAAAAATAGTGATCTCACTGTTCCCTGCATAGATTATGTATCTTCTACATTATATTATTTAAAATTT
>PVKY010001438.1:0-32103 GCA_004027775.1 Bradypus variegatus
CCAAGGGGGAGTGGGCAAGTGTCTCTGCACCCTGCAGATAACCGGACAGATGTTTCTCGGAGTACCCCACCTCCAGCCCCAGGATGCATACCCCAAATGATGGCATCCTGAAAGACCCACGACCCCTGCTCCTCTCTCCCACTGGCCCACAGGACCTGGAATCGACGGCCCCAAGGCTGCCCGAGATCGATCTGGACACAGTGCCCCTGGTGGAGCAGCCAGAGGAGGACACAGACGACCTGGCCGACTATACCTTCCCCAAATTCGCTGCGACCTATTTCCAGAAGGCAGCCAGCCACGAGCACATCCGACAGCCCCTGCGGCACCCACTGCTCTACCACGAAGATGATGCCAACTGCTCGGTACCCAGGGGCTCTCCGGCTCCCAGCAGTGCCCCCTACCCCATCCCCAAGCCTGGAGTCTGAGCTGGGGTTCAGAGGCATAAGGAAGGCACTGAGGGTACGTGGGCACTGGTGCCGGGAGCTGGGTTCCAGCCTGGCCCTTTGTCTCATCTTCCCAGGCCGCCCTGGCTGTGTGGATCATCATCCTGAGGTTCATGGGGGACCTTCCAGAGCCCGTGCTGTTCTCCAAAAACAGCCCGCGTGGGAAACCAGCAATGCAGCAGATTCAGGACACCTCGGGCAGGGAAGGAAGCACCCAGGCTCCCCTGCATGGCAGAGCTGCCCAGGTGTGGGGAGGGGTGGCGGTGGGGGAGGGCACCTGGCCAGGCCCAGGGACTCAGAAAGCAGGAGGTGATGAGGGAGAGAAGACACAGAGGCCTCTGGTCAGCAGCACCCCTCGAGCCCAGCCCCAAGCCAGGGCCACCCCTGGGGTTTTCAGTCTTGAATCACACCCGGGAACTCTTGAGCTGGGGATCGCACCCGGGTCTTTATGAATGACATGGTCACTAGCTGAGAGGGACCCCTGGGTGCTCTCAAGTAGTGGCTTTGACTGGAACAGGATTCAGCGCGTAAAGCAGCATCCGCCAGCGATGTTACTGACCGTCCCTGCGGGGCGAGGGTGGCTTCTCTCTTCATTTGGTCCCGGGTGGGCTAATTCGACGGTGGAGGGATTGCTGTGCTTATTTTATGGCTGAGTCAGTGGAGGCTCACGGAGGTGAAGGGGCTTGCCCCCAAATCACTGTGACGGAGCTGGGGTTTGAATCTACCCTGCCCACCTTCGGCGGCGTTCTTGACCCCTGCTCTCCTTGCTCCTGGCTGGACCTTTAACTGACACCCGTTCTCACTTGGCTCCCAAGTCCTTCCTGGGGCCTCAGTTTCTTGATGTAATCTTGGTGGAACCAACTGAGAGCAGTCGAAAGGGCTCACATAGCCATGACCACACTCAGAGGCCCTCCTTCAGCAGGGGCCCCAGGACTGTCATACGCAGGCTAATTGGGACTCATTGTGGTGGCCTGTGGGTGCTTCAGGCAGACTAGCTGCAGAGGGACCTCAAGGTGTCTGCAGCCTGGGGACAGGTGGCCACACCTGGGCCAGGTCTCACCTGGAGGTTGTCCAGGCCCAGCCCTGGCTCCCTGATCACCAGAAGCAGAGCTCTATTGGAGTGTATTGGTTAGCGATGGCTGTGTAACAAGTTACTCCACACTTAGCAGCTTACAACAGCCAATTTCATTCTCTCAGGCAGTTTCTGAGGGCCAGGACTCGGGCATGGCTTAACAGGGTGTCCCGGTTCAGGGTCTCTCGTGAGATCACAGTCAGAGTAGCAACTGGGACTCTCTTGAGGCTTGATTGGGTCTGGAGAATCCACTTCCATGACAGCTCAACACTTGGCTGCCGGCAGAGGCCTCAGTTCCTTGCCTGGTCAAGGAGACTGATGTGTAAGCAGAGTTCAACAGAGTAGCGGTGAGATGCCCCGGGTGGGTGAGCAGGCCATTGGGGAGGGCTTCCTGGAGGAGGTGCCTCATGAGAAGGAGCCTTCTGGCAGGGAGGTTTGAGAAAGGAGAAGGGAAGCCAGGCCGAGAGGGCTCCATGCTGACACCCATAGTGGGTGCAGGAGGAAGCAGGAGTTCAGGGGGTAAGGGGTTCTGGGACATTCTCAGGGGGCACCCTGAAGGGCAGGTGAGTGGAGAGGGAGCAGGGCGGAACAAGTGGCTTGTCTGTGGTTGTCTCACGAGACCACTAAGCCCTGAAGGTCTGCGCACAGCAGAAGGGGCAGCTCTGTCCTGGCACACAAACGTTGCAGTCGGGGGGCTCGTGGTACTGGTAGCCTGAAATTGGCCTTGGTGGGGAGGTTTACCCCACGGAAATTGGCAAACGCCACCTTCCCTGGAGAGCTGGTGGTTGCACATCCCCCCATCCCAGCCGGGGCCCAGGCCCACCCCCCTTCGGGAACTGGGACCTCTCTCCTTCCTCAGCCGCCCAGCCACAAGGACATAAGGATGAAGGACATCTCCATGAGGCCAACGCAGACCTCCCAGGTCCCAGGCCAGGTGAGCTGGGGCCAGCCCCGCTGCCTCCCGTGGCAGGACTCCAGGCTCTCACCTCCCTCCCCGAGGCCTGGCTCCCTCCTCGGCACAGTGGGGGAGCCCCGGCAACCCTGACGGCCATCCTCGGATTTCCAGGTGGCTGGACAGCTGGGTGCTGGGGAGGACGCCTTTGAGCCCGAGAGTCCCATCTCAGACCAGCCCACGTCCAACCTGGAGAAGGTGCGCTTCATCGTGGGCCTCGCCATCCTGCGGCCCGGCCTCAGGTCAGCCCCTCCCTGCCCTCCCCTGCCCTGGTGCACCTGGTGAGGTGGGAGGGAGCTCCGCTAGGCAGGAGGGGGAGGGGGCAGCCTTGGAGCCCTGAAGCAGCCTCTTGGGTCTGGAATTCCCGTGGTTTGTCATGGTCAGGGCATGGAGTTAGGATTCAGTCCCACAGGCGATGGGGAACAGGTTTTAAGCCAGAGAGGACCGTGGCCATATTTGACTTGCAGAAGGATCTCCCTGGCACTAACACGGAGGGAGGGAGCTGGGGTGGGAGACCAGAAGGGGGCAGGTGCAGAGGACCAGCGAGAGCTGAGGGGGTGGCCTGGGAGCGGAAGTGGAGAGGGGGCCAGAAGGAAGTCCTGGGGACAGACGGTCTGACGCGGCGGCTGCTTGGAGCGGGCACAAGGATGGGAGGAAGCTGGGGTGATTCCCAGATTTCTGATTTGGGTGAATGATTGGCAGAGTGACCCTAGGGACAGCAGAAAGAGGCCACTGCCCCATCCCGGCTCACGAGAGCGGATCGTGCCATCTACTCCCAACTCTCTGTTCAGTGACGTCACATTAGTAGCCTGAAATTGGCCTTGGTGGGGAGGTTTACCCCACGGGAATTGGCAACCACCACTGGGCATCGAGGAGAGGGTGCTGGCCTCAGCTATGTGGGGTCTGGGGGGCTTATGGGGCATCCAAATGTGCACTTTGGAAGATGGTAGAGGCCTAAGTCAGTGGGGAGGAGGTGCAGAGGAGCCCCCACCCCAGGAAGGCTCATGAGTTAATGGAATAGGAGCCCATCCAGAGGTGGAGTTAAGGGGTGCTCCCACGAAGTCACCCCCTTTTCTCTCTGCAGTGGGGGTGGGTGGCTGGCTGCGTTCAGGGAAGGGCCATAGGTGGGGGAGTAGGTTTGGCGTGACTGTGAGGATGGGGCAAGGAGCATGCTAGGCTGCCGAGGGCAGGGCGGCCCCTGGAGATTCCCGAGGGACTTCCTGCAGCCCACAGCCTGAGGGCCAGGACAGAGAAGACAAGACAGAGCGCAGGACGCAGGAGCTGTGTGGGGCGGACGAGAGAGCAGGCCAGGGAGGGAGGAAAGGCTCCAGGGGCGAGACGACGGAATGGCAAGACAGACAGGGGCTGGGGGCTTGATGAGATGGAAAAGCAAGCTGAAGGGAGTGGGGTGTGGGGCCCTGGAAAGATGGCAGTGGTGGCACAGTCGCGGGAGTTGAGAGGGTCCAGGGTGGGCTCCTGCAGGGAGGCTGGCAAAGGCAGTTGGAGGCGAGGAGGCTGCAGTGGGCCTGGGAGCTGAGGGTTGCCAGCAGAGGGGGCCCCCGCCGAGGAGTGCAGAAGGGGCTCTGAGCCCAGGTGCCGAGGTCTCATTGTCAGCTTCCTCCCCCCACAGCCCCCGCAGCCCACAGTCCCCAACGCAGCCCCCTCCCCTCAACTCTCTCCACCTGCCTCCCAGCCCAGGGCTGCCCTCCTCATGGTCTGTGTCTTGCAGGGATGAGATCTACTGCCAGATCTGCAAGCAGCTCTCAGGGAACCCCAAAATGGCCAGCATGGCCCGGGGCTGGATCCTGCTCAGCCTCTGCCTGGGCTGCTTCCCACCCTCGGAGAGGTTCATAAAGGTGGGGGAGGCTCACGAAGGTGGGGGAGGACCGTGAAGGTGGGGGAGTCCACGAAGATGGAGGTGGAGCTGGTGGCGAGCGAACAGCCAGAACACGATTGGCCCTTGGCTCTGGAGGAGGCTCCAGAAATCCCTGGTCCATGGGCCTCAGTTTACCCCTGTAAAGAGGACTCAGACCTGGCTCCTTCCAGCCCCTGCTCCGTGTCTATAGGGTCACTTCCCTGGGGCTCTGGCTCCAGATGACTCTTCTGAAGCCGAGATGAGATAGTGGGTGAAATGCACATTGAAAAGACAAAGTAGACCCTGACGTGGGCACACGGCATTGCCTCTTTCTGGTCTTAAAACCACAAAGGGAGGTGGGGACTTGGCAGAGATACTCGCAAGTGTTAGAGGCCCCCGGCTCGCTGTCTTCATACGGCTTTTTGTTGTGATTAGATAGTAATATGTAGAAAATGCAGAAAGTGTAATAAGAAAATAAAAATCATTCACCTGCCTATTTTCCTGAGCCTTTGCGGTGTGAGAGCAGCATTCCAGGGTTCGTACAGCACATGCAGTTGCTGGTCCCCATGTAGCTCCCTGGGGGACAGCAGGAAACGCTGGGCACTGGGCACTCCCAGCCAACCACCTCAAGGGCAAAGGAACAAAAGCTCCCTGGGGGGCAAAAGCATTTTCAGCGCCCTCCCACTTGGAATCTCTTGCATAACCAAATATTTTGAACATTCTCTCCTGCTTTTCCGCTTACTTATCTCCATAAATGTTTTCTCATATTATAAACTTATCATAAATGCCCTCTCTCTCCTGCAGCTCTCCCAGCACAGATTTAAGTTCTTGATGGACAGGAGGCTTCCAATTATTCTCTGCCATAAACAACGCTGTGCTTAAAAATATAAGCATCTGCCTTTAGAATGGGCCTGACTGGGTCAGAGGGCAGGAACATTTTAAGACTATGGCTGACCTTGCTGTGGCCAAATTGCTCCCCAGAAATGTGGTACTGATCTTGGTCCTTCTAAGGTGTGTGACAGCACCTTTCTCGACACACCTTTGCCAATGCGAGGATTATATTTTAAACTCTTTGTTTGGGTAGAAAGTAGACTTGGTCTCCATTCTGACACCTCTGCTCCCCTCCTTGCCCACCAGTACTTGCTGAACTTCATCAGTCACGGGCCAGTGGGCTACGGGCCCTTCTGTGCCGAGCGCCTGAGACGCACCTACGCCAATGGGGTGCGCGCAGAGCCCCCCACCTGGCTGGAGCTGCAGGTAGGCGGGGAGAACAGGAGTCAGGCAGGGGGTAGGAGCATGGGGGGTGAAGGGGGCTGGGGGCTCAGCATCCAGTTTGACCCAGTACTTCAAACGTCCCTCCCCACTTCTGAATTAATGCTGGTAAATTAATTCACACTAAAGTGTAAATGGCTACCAATTGCTTCTGGCAAGGATGTTTGCATTTTGAAAAGAAGGCAGCTTCTCTCCAGAGGGGTTGTGTTTGGTGGAATATTGGAAGCAGGCACCACCACCTCTTCCTGATTTGGCGACTGAGTCAGCATCAGTGTCACCTCCTGTGTCCTCAGGAAGGGGTGTTAAGACACAGCAGGGCTGGGGGGACACCCCTCTCCCCACTTGCTCTGGCACCAGGCCAAGCTGGGTCCTTCCTGCAGACCCTTACCACTTTTCACCCTCCCACCCAAGCCCACGGGGTTCTGTTCTCTTCCACCTTGTTCTACTTGCTTGGTCCACGAACCCCGGGAGCTGTAGGCGAGCTTGCAGTGGCTGCACGAATGGCACACTGTTTTGCACAGAGACGAGCAATAGCTTTCACAGACCCAGAAACTGTCCCGGTTCCGGGCCTCGGAGATTCCCCAGAGCTCTTCTGACCTGCAGTGATGTTATATCCCCTCCCTGGCCAGGGCTCAGGGGCATCCTCTAAAAGTGGGGCCATTCCTGCCCACCGCAGCACCCCCGGGGACACAAGGGAGGCAGGAAGGACAGACAGATGAGGAGAGGGTGCTTGTAGTAAACATGGGCCTTGGCCTCCTGACATCTGTCGGTCCAGGCAGCGATGTCTGCTGGGCCTGTACTTGAGCCGACGCTGGGACTTCAGGTTGTCCGGGCCCTCGGAGGCTGGGGGGTGGCAGGCAGGGCAGGCCCGGTGGGGGGCGGCTGCTGGCCGACAGAACATCCCGAGCGGAGGACTGAAGTCTTCGTGTGCCCCCCAGGCTGTCAAGTCCAAGAGACACATCTCCATACACGTCACCCTGGGGAGCGGGCAGAGCCTGACGGTCACCGTGGACTCGGCCTCCACGGCGCGGGAGGTCTGCCAGCACATTGCCCGCAAGCAGGGGCTCCGGGACCACCTGGGCTTCTCCCTGCAGGTGGCCGTGTACGACAAGGTACAGCCCAGGGGCCCCAGCTGGAGACTCCCAGAGCTCGAGCCTTCCCATCAGCCTCCAGACACGTGTGTGTGAGCTCACACACACGCACACACACACACACAGCGGGGCCACACTACCCCATACATGCTCTTGGATTCCAGCCCACCAGCTGCACCTCGCCCCCAAACAGTCACACCCCCACTTGGAGCTTCCTGTCCCCTGATAGCCGGGAACTCACACCAACCCGAGACACTCAGGCTCTGCTCCAAGGCCCCTCACTCAGCCCCCCAAGTGCATGCCCACACCCAGGTGGCCAGAGGAGGGTCCCACCCTCACAGCCCCCCAAACCCCACATCATCACCCACCCAGAGGCCCCTGCTCCCGCTCCACACTCTTCACCCTCAGACACACTCGTGGCAGTCGGCCAAGCAGTCCCATCTCCAGGGGAGGTGGGCAGGGGGGAAGGTCCCCAGGGTTGCAGTGTGGACAGGCTCCAAAGCTGTCCCTTCGTGAGGCAGCAGGGGACAGTGGCCAGCTCCCCGGCCCCGGGCCTGGACTGCAGGGACTTATGGCCACTGTGCGGGGGGGAAGGGGCCCTGTCCCTCGGGTTGTGGGCACTCAAGCGGCCGCTGACCCCGTTGCCCTGGTTCCGGCCTCAGTTCTGGTCGCTGGGCAGCGGGTGTGACCACGTGCTGGACGCCATCGCCCAGTGTGAGCAGCTGGCCCGCGAGAGGGGCGAGGGCGAGCGCCAGGCACCCTGGCGCCTCTACTTCCGGAAGGAGTTCTTCACCCCCTGGCACGACTCCCGGGAGGACGCAGTCAGCACCGAACTCATTTACCACCAAGTCCTGCAGGGGGTCCGGTCCGGCGAGTACAGCTTCAAGAAGGTGAGGGTCCAGGGGAACAGCCAGGGACACGGTGACAGATCCCACCGGAATTCACTGTCTTGAGGGGTCTGCCAGCCGGGCTTCCACTGAGTCTGTCATATTCTGGCCGTGGGTGCGGTGGGAGCCCGAGGGAGGGCAGGTGGGACCAGCTGTTGCAATCAGGGAATGCTCCGTGGAGGAGGGGGCAAGTGGAATGCAGAGGGGCAGGAGGTCCCTGGCACAGGAGGCAGAGGAGTGGGGCCAAGAGGGATGTTGTGGGGTGCAGGCCCTGGCCCTCTGAGAGGGTGTCACGGTCCCTTCCAGGCCTTGGGGTCCGTGGAAACAGCAGCAGGCGGGGAGAGCTCACCGTTGGGTACAGACCCTGCCTGGCCTCCCCACGGCAGCTCTGTGCATAAGGCTGCAGGGCCGGGGGCCAAGAGCCCCTGTGCTGAGTCCAGCCCCACCTCTGTCCCTGCCTGGCCGTGGGACCCCCTCTCGGAGCCTCAGGGCTCGTCTGCAAAGGGAAGAGAGCAGCAGCACCTCTTCTGCAAGGTGCTAGGGGGATGGGGGCCCTCCCTGCAAGGAGGGCAGGAGGACAGGAAGCCCCGAGGGCCAGGAAGCCAGAGAAAACAGGCCCTGGGGGCCCTGGGGCTGTAACGCTCCCCAGGGCCGATCTGTGTTGGGTGCTTTACGCAGGACCGCACCTGAGTCCTTCCGATGATCTCCCTCGACACGTGAGGACGGAGGCTCAGGAGGTGCACTCAGAGAGCCCACCCGGAGCAAGGCTGGGGCTCCGCCAGGCCGCTGCGCTCCCTCCCACACCCCCTGGTTCCCCAAAGAGTAGGAGAGGAGCATGGGGTAGCAGGGGTTTAGCCGGGGACGTCTCCTATTGGAGACACTGGTCAGATCTGCAGTGTCGGGGCGAGGGCTGGGGGCCTGGAGGGCGGCCACATGGAGGAGGTGGGTTCTGATGCGCCTCCCCTGATGTCCCCCCACTCCCGTCTGTCCCCCGATTGTGCAGGAGGAGGAGCTGGTGGAGCTGCTGGCCCGGCACTGCTACGTGCAGCTCGGCGCCTCGGCGGACAGCAAGGCCATCCGGGAGCTGCTGCCCAGCTGCGTCCCCGTCAAGCTGTACAGGACCAAGCCCCCGGAGAGGTGGGCTAGCCTCGTCACCACCGCCCACGCCCAGGTCAGCCTCCACGCAGCCCCTCACACCCCCAACCTCAGGGCACAGAGGGATGGGCCCCTCGTGTGCTGTAACGGACCCCCCAAGCCCCTGCCCCCTGCACAGCAGGGACAGGTCAGCACGGCCAGCTCAGTGCCTGCTGCGGGGAGGTCGTCCGTCCGTCCCCCCCAGGTCAGGGCAGCCGCTCCCCGCTGGTCTCTCCCGCTGCATCCAGCTGCTCCCTGGGCTGTGGCACACACAGATGCGCATGAAGACACGCGTACGCACACACAGGCACACACAGACACCGTCACACACACACAGACATGCACACACAGACACCTGGTCACACACAGACACATGTACATAGACACACACACAGACACACAGTCACACACAGACACACACACAGTCACATATAGGCACACACAGACACACATACACAGTCACACACAGGCACACGCACATAGACACACACAGACACAGTCACACATAGGCACACACAGACACACATAGACACAGACATGCACACAGAGGGAGGCACCCAGACACACAGACACACACACAAGGATGCACAGACACACACACAGTCACCCACAGACATACACAGGGGCGCACACATATACAGACACACAGGCGCACACACATGCACACACAGAGACACACTCACCCTTGTGTGCTGGGCTGTGGGCACATCACCCCTCCAGCAGCCCCCTGGCCCTCACCCTTCTCCCCGGCCCGAGGTGTACTGAGCAGGAGCCAGCGCCAGGTCAGCAGAGTGGCAGCTGCCCCCAGCCTGGACAAAGGCAGGGGCGCCTCAGCTTGGGGTGCAGGGCCGGGCGGGTTGAGGAGGCTGGGGCTCAGGGAGGGGGTGTGTGGGGGAGAGAGGGATGGAGGGAGGCGACCCCACAGCCGGCCCGGCTCCCCGCAGGCACCCTACACCCTGCAGCGCTGCCCACCGCTGGCTGTGCAGGAGCAGGTGGTGGACGCAGCCTGCCTGCAGTGGCCCCTGCTCTTCGCCGGCCTCTTCCAAGTCACCACGCTCTCCGGTAAGAGCGTCTGGCCAGGGTGGGGGTGCAGCAGGGACCCCGCGGCCAGCCTGGGCCTCACACCCCTGGGCCCCCCGCCAGGCCCCCAGCTGCCCCTGGCTCAGCTGCTCTTGGCTGTTAACTGGAGGGGGCTGAGCTTCCTGGACCAGAGGGAGAAGATGCTCCTGGGACTCTCCTTCCCGGAGGTGACGGCTCTGGTCGCCAGCAGGTGGGCTCCCTGGATCTCTCAGGGTTTGGGGAGATGGAGGCACATCATCCCTGGGCGTCTGGGCTGGTGGGGGTAAGGGTCGGCATGGACCCTTGGGCAGCCATTTGACTCGGCAGCCACCACCCCTCCCGTCACAGGGCAGACATGGCCCCCCAGTAACCCCACTTGTGTGCATTGCCCCCTTCAGACTCCTAAAAAAAAACCAGAACCCCCTGGATAAAAAACAGAAGCTTGTAGCCTTTTTGTGACTCATTTTGTCGACTCCCTGCCTTTTCATGGGCAAGACCCAGTTCCACTGAGGGTCCAGACTGTCTGGGAGAGGGGCCAAGGGGTGGGGCCTGGGCCCATCTGCAGCTGTGTAAACTGAGGCACGGGAGGCTAAGCACTGGCCCGAGGCCCCCAACTGACAGCACAGCAGCCCCTTTCAGCTCTTCGCACTGCTCCATGGTGGCCTTGTGCCATCGGCCACCCCATTACCTCTCCACGCTGACCAGCCTCTCCGTCTCCTGAGCTCTGCCTTACACCCACCACCCATGGGGTCCCAGGAACGGGGGAGCCAGGCAGAGCTGGGCTCAGACCCCAGCCTTGGACAAGTCACTGCATCCCCGATGCACGTGGGCGAGCACCCCCTAAGCGGCTGGCGAGGGGCTGAGCAGGGAGGGGTGGGAACCCCTGGTCACGTGGTGTTCCATGTCCCCCAGGGCAGCCCGGGATGGGCCATGGCTGGCGCTCTCCACGCTGCATGGAGAGGAGTACACGTTCACGTCCCCCAGCAGCGTGGCCATCGCTGAGCTCGTGGCCCTGTTTCTGGAGGGTCTGAAGGAGCGGTCCGTGTTCGCCATGGCCCTGCAGGACCGGAGGGCCACAGGTGCCGGCCGGGGCAGGGGGCAGCGAGGGGCCGAGGGCAGCCAGCAGCCCCGGGCAGGAGCCGATGGGGAGAAACCACGTGGTGGGAGCAGGGGAGAGGGGAGGCTGCAGAGCCCTGTGGGTGGGCAGCACTGGGGAGGACCCTCCCGTCTCTTGGCCACTGCCTGCTCCTCCTCAAGCTGAGGGGGTCAAAGGAGGAGACCTCAGACCCTCGGCTCTGGCATGTCCTTCTGCTGGAAGCTCAGGGAAGGGTCCGGCAACCTCTGCCCCCTACCCAGCAAATCAAACAGCCTGGCCCCCTCTGTGCTCTGGGTATCCCCCACCCAGCCTGCTGCCCCCTTGCACAGGCACAGAATCAGAGGCTCAGAGAAGGGAAGCAGCTTGCCCAGGGCCACACAGCAGGGGGAGGGGTCCCAGGGGTTCTGAGCCCAAGCCATCTGGTTCAGAGCCCGGCACCCACGCAGCCAGGCCCTGTGCCGCCAGGCTGCAGGGGCAGATGCGCTGAGGCCAGGCATTATGGGAAATCGGGCAGTGGGGTTAAGGCTCTGGCCACACGGCGCTCAGCCGGCTGTGGTGGCCGTGACCCGGGTTCTCCCTTCCTGCCCTCCCCTTGCCCACCATCTCCTCCAAGTGGGTCTCCGCAGCCCTGCCCCACCTTGGGCTGTGCGTCTACTGCAGCGGGTGGGTGAGAATCCCCGAGACCTGAGGTACCAGTCCCGCCCCCACTGGCCATGGGAGCAGCCAGAGGCTGTGCCTCAGTATACCCACCCGTCAGAGAAGGCGGCCCGCTCGGTGCCCGCCCAGCCCTGGCTCTTGCCAGGCCCCCAGTAAACGGCAGCTTCTCCACCCCCCTGCCCGTGACCTGGTCTCGCAGACGACACCACCCTCCTGCCCTTCAAGAAGGGGGACCTCCTGGTGCTGTCCCAGAAGCAGGGGCTGCTGGCCTCCGAGAACTGGACGCTGGCCCAGAATGACCGCACGGGCAAGACGGGGCTGGTGCCCACCGCCTGCCTGCACGCCATCCCCACCGTCGTCAAGCCCTCGGCACAGCTGCTGGTAATGACCCTGGGGGCCCGTGTGCCCACACGCCCGGCTGGTTTTGACACTTAGGAGCTGCGTGCGTCTTTGCCCACCATGGGCACGTCTCGGGAACACCCCCCAGCCTTGGCCGCATTTAAACCTGGCCCGTGTGGGCCTGAATTTCCCTGTTCCAACACAGCCCCAAGGCCAGCTTCCATGGCCTGTCACTTGGGGAGACGGAACTAGGCAGACGGTGTGCTGCTGGGAGCCCCGTTTCAGGAAGGACGATGGAGTGGGCAGGCACTCGGGCAAACTGTGACCCGTCAGTTGCCGATTTGCAAAGTGCTACCAAGAAGCAGCACCGGTCATCGTGGGAGCACATGAGAAGGCGGGGAGCTCGCCCCTCTGGGAAGGAAGGGTCCCCTGGGACAGGACCTTTGTGCAAGGGCCTGGCCAGCCCTGGGATCTGGGCCCCTCCCAAGTCACCGAGGCCACCAGGACTGGAGGACCTGGGGGAGAGCCTCGCAGGCAGAGGCCCCCGGTACCCACAGCTGTGCCCCTGCAGAGCCTGCTGGCCATGTCGCCGGAGAAGCGGAAGCTGGCAGCACAGGAGGTGCAGCCCACCAAGCCGCCGCCCACGGAGCAGCCCAAGGGGAAGCCGCACACCCTGGAGGAGTTCTCCTACGAGTTCTTCAGGTGCCCGGCCCCACCAGGCCCCCAGCCCTGCTTCCTGAAGGCACAGGCCGTGGTCAGGGGAGCCAGGGGCCCTCGGGGCCTTCTGAGTCCCCCATCAGAGCTGGCAACCCCACACAACTCCAGGAGGTCAGGGCAGTGACCATTTCACAGGGGGCCCAGTGAGGCCAGAGGGTGCCCCGTAGGTGCCCAGTGGAGCAGGGCCTGTGGGTTACACCATGGCAGGGGGAGTGGGGTGCAGAGGAGCCGGGGGAAAGCTGTGGGGGGGCGACACTGCACGGGGGGCTGCTCTCACTCCAGGCCTGTGCCCCAACAGGGCCCCAGAGAAGGAGACGGTCAGCAGAGCCGTGCTGTCCCTGGCCCGGCCCCGGGGCCACCTGTGGGCCCACTCGTCTGAGCCGCTGCGGCAGCCTCTGCTCAAAAGGGTCCATGCAAACCCCGACCTCTGGGACTGCACCTACCAGATCTCCATCGATATTCTTTCCAGCCAGCCCTGCCCACCCCCACGGGCACAGGCCCCCCACCCTCCCCATCGCAGGGGACCCAGGGCCAGGCCCACACACGGCAACCTGGGGGCTGCGTCGGGAGTCGAGCTGGGGCCCGGTCAGGGGATGACATGGGGTGGGGTAAAGAGCCAGCACAGGACAGGGTCCAAGGCAAGGGTTAGCAAGGGTCAGGGGTCAGGGGTCAGTGTGGCCAGGGTTAGTGAGGGACTGAAGTTAGCATTCATTGTGGGGCCAGGGAGAGGATCACGCTACATCTGGAATCAGGATTAGCCCGGGGCTGGGGTCCAAGGTTAGTGTGGGATGGGGTCAAGGGCTGTGTGGGGCTGGGGTAGAGATCAGTGTAGCCCCAGGTCAGGCGGGCAGGGTCCGGGTTTAGTGCAGGACTGTGGTTGGGGGTCAGTGTGGGGTCAAGAATCGTCTAACCCTGGTTGGGGGATCAAGCCTGGAAGCAGGGTCAGGTGTCAGGCTGGGGCCCAGGTCAGCTGTCCCCGCCGCATGTCCACCCAGCCCGAGTTCTCCTTGACGGCCACACCCGTCCTCAGGTACATGGGCGACTACCCCTCGCGACAGGCCCGGTCCTCGCTGGAGCTCACGGACCAGATCTTCTCATGGGCCATGCAGGACACGGCCCTGCAGGACGAGGTCTACTGCCAGATTCTGAAGCAGCTGACGGGCAACCCCCACAGGTCCCCTGGGGCAAGGGCCCTGCCCCATTGGCTTCCAGGGGTGGTTGGAGCAGGGAGGGGAAAGGTCTGGGTCCCACCCCCAGCCCTCTCTGCATGACCCAGGAGGCCACTCTGAACCTCAGTGTCCTCCTCCACACCACGGGCACGTTGGCATAGAAGCCCCTCGCTGTATCGACTGCCAGGCAGGGGCAGGTAGGCTCTACCTGGGCCCACCTGGGCAGCGGCTGACCCCTGCACGTCCTGGCTGACCAGCACTTCCCCACGCACCCCCAGGTACAGCGAGGAGCGCGGCTGGCAGCTGCTGTGGCTGTGTACCGGCCTCTTCCCGCCAGGCCGGGCGCTGCTGCCCCATGCCCAGAAGTTCCTGGACACGCGGAGGAAGAACCTGCTGGCCCCCGACTGCAGCCGCCGCATCCAGAGGGCCCTGAGGTGAGCCAGCAGCCCCCACACTCCGTGGAGCCCTGGCCCTCAGGAGCTCACTGCCAAGTGGGGAGGCCGCAGCTCGCCAGCAAAGCCGACACAGCATCCCGTCCGCTCCGGAAACCAGCGCCAGCCTCAGGCCACCCTGGGAAGGTGGAGGGCAAGGCCCAGCAGGGTCATGGGGGAGGTGGGCTTCTGGAGGCTTCCGGCAGGCTCCGTCGTAGCCACCTGCTCCTCCTGCCCCCACTGCTGCTTGTCCGGGGCACAGAGGGGATTGACCGAGGGGCGTCATGACTTAAGCGGAGCTTCTGGTTGTTGGAGGGGACACCCTGCCCCTGCCCGACACCCAGTAGTGTGGAAACAAGGGTGCAGAGCCACTGTGCCCACCAGTGCCTCCACCCCAGGGGCCCTGCCCTGGCCAGCCTGCGTCCCTGCCCCTTGCGTGTCCCTGGGCCTTCCCGGCCTCTCCTCAGAGCTGCGGTCACCTGGGGGGGAGACCAGGCCCGCCTCCGTCCCCTCCTCTGGGCCCATCAAGCTGGGGCAGCCCCTGGGAAGGTGGAGTCAGCCCCTTGGAGGTGATCGCGAGGGATGCTTGTCACTGTATTTCTGCCATGTCCCTGATGGGGGGCTGGGAGGTGGTCTCCGGACGGCGGGTGGGCTGGTGGCGTTGGCAGCCTGTCCCATTGCAGGGCGGGGCCCCGCACGCAGCCCCCACACCAGGTGGAGGTGGAGGCCGTGGAGCAGAACGTGTCCCGCATCTGCCACAAGGTCTACTTCCCCAACGACACCAGTGAGGTGAGGCTGCTGCCCTCCCCGCGGCCCGCACCCTCAGGCCTCCAGGAGGGGGCAGGGGGCCCCTGGCCCAGCCCTCCGTGCTCCTGGGCTACCCACAGAGAGCTGAAAAGCCAGAGGAGGACACGGGCTCCTTGCAAGGGGAAGGTCTTGTTCTGCCACTCTCCTGGACCCTGCGCCCCACTTCACCCCCGTCTCCCCTGAGACACTCTCTGCTCATGCCTTCCCTTGGCTCCCCACAAATGTGAACTAATTGCCTCAAGGAAACAGCCCTGGCCGGCCTGGGACAAGGTGCCCCGAGGCCGGGGGACACGGGAGGGACTGTCCCCTCCTCCCATCCCACCCTCCCCATTCCGAGTGTGTGCTGAGAGCCTGAGAGGAGCAGGTGCAGAGGGGGGGGTCTCGGGGACAGGTACGAATTGGGCATTCCAGGGCGAGGGCCCAGGACATGGCAGGCCAAGGATGGGGGGACTGGAGCACTGGGCAGCAAGCTTGGGGGGCCCCTTGGGCCTCTCACCTTGTCCTGGGCACATGGGATGTGCCTCAAGGACAGTGCCCGGGACGGCCGCTGGGGAGGGTGACAGGAGGCCAGACTCTCAGGACCCAACTGGGGAGGGAGAAGCCCCCGGCGCAGAGGGACAGAGGAGAGGGGCTGAGGCTGCCGGGCTGGGCCATGCCGGGTGCACAGATCCCCCTCTGGAGGACTGTGGGAACCTTCACGTCCCCCCGACATAAAGCTCCCATGGCCTGGCTGCCAAGCAAGTTCAGGGGTCCGAGGCCAAGGACCGGGGGCTACACGGTGACAGCCACCCTCGGGAAGGGGCACTGCAGCCCACGCCAAGCACCAGCCTCACGGCGGCCCCCTGCACAGATGCTGGAGGTGGGGGCCAGCACCCGCGTGCGGGACGTGTGCCAGGGCATCGCCACCAAGCTGCAGCTGGCCTCCTGGGGGGGCTGCAGCCTCTTCGTCAAGATCGCGGACAAGGTGCGGGTCGGCGGGCAGGCAGCGGGGCTGGGGGCTGGAGGGAACCAGGGGACAGCGGAGGGGGGTGCTCAGGTGGGAGGCATCTCCCCACAACCAGGAGACGGGTGCTGGAGCTGCCCTTGCTGCATGGCGGGCGCTCAGTGGGGTCGGGAGAGCAGAGCCTGACACTCGCAGAGGACGGCCTCCCAGGGGGGCTGTCTGCCTACGTGTCCCCCCTGCCGGCCCCTCTCCCGCCCCCCCTTAGGTCATCAGCCAGAAGGAGGGAGACTTCTTTTTTGACTCTTTGAGGCAGGTGTCAGACTGGGTGAAGAAGAACAAGCCCCAGAAAGAAGGTGAGGGCGGTCCCTGTGCAGTGTGTGTGTGTGTGTGTGTGTGTGTGTGTATGTGTCGGGGGGCAGCACAGGATGGGGGTGGCAGGAACAGGCACAGCCCCTGCCTGGGAGGGGGCTGCAGGGAGCATGTGCCTGAGCTGTGGGGGGACGGGGGGGCTGGAGCGGGGCTGCAGGCCAGGCTTGGTGCCCACTCCACCCCCCTGGCAGGGGCCCCCGTGGCGCTGCCCTACCAGGTGTACTTCATGCGGAAACTGTGGCTGCACGTGACCCCGGGGAAGGATGTGAATGCAGACACCATTCTCCACTACCACCAGGTGCCCGGGCCCACCCCACTGCACCCCGGCGGGCACTGGGGGGACTGCCCTCAGTCCCTCTGCCCATCCGCTCACCTGCCCGGCAAGGTGGAGGGTGCAGCAGGCGGGGAAGGGGAGAACTGCCTATCCCAGCCCCCAGCACCACAGCCGGGGGTCACTCCAGGAAGAGTGGGGAGAGGAACCCCCACCCCGATGCACGATATCAGGGCTCCCTGCCTGGATCCCAGGCTGCTCCCCCTAAGGGAACCCTGCCCTGCAGGCTTCAGTCTGCTTTGTCTCTCCTGGGCGGGGGTGGGGGGCAGCACCCCAGGTCCCCACCCCCGACGTGAGGTGGGTGGCAGCCAGGGCAGCTCCGAGCAGCGGCCTGAGGCCCAGGCCATGTGCCGGTCGCCCCAGGAGTTGCCCAAGTACCTGCGCGGCTTCCACAAGTGCTCGCGGGAAGACGCCGTGCACCTGGCCAGCCTCATCTACAGAGCCCGGTTTGGCGAGGACCGGTCTTCACTGGCCAGCGTGGCCAAGATCCTCAGGGAGCTGGTGCCCGCGGACCTCACCCGCCTCATGTCCGCAGAGGAGTGGAGAAAGGTCTGGGGGGAAGGGGCTCAGGGCAGCTGACATCCCCCTCCCAAGGGCACAAGTCCCTCCCCTGCAACATACCCAGCCTGCCTTGGGACAGGGAGCAGGGCCACTAGTCTCCCCGCGGCCGTCCAGGGTGCCTCTGAGATGTGCGCCCCTCCCCTCCCCCACCCCCAGGGCCAGAAGACACCCCTGGCCTTAAGCTCCAGCCCCCATCCCCACACCTAAGGTGGACCCTCAGGCAGGTGCCACTTTGAACTGGGACCTCAGGGAGCCCTGGGGAGCCCCGGCCCTGGGTGGGGGTCCCCATGTGGTGCCAAGCGGCCCCACCCACCCTCACGGGCCCTTGTCTCCCTCAGAGCGTCCTCCTGGCCTATGACAAGCACACGGGCAAGACGGTGGAGGAGGCCAAGGTGGCCTTCCTGAAGTGGATCTGCCGCTGGCCCACCTTCGGGTCTGCCTTTTTCGAGGTGAAGGTAAGCCTTGCCCAGCCCCGGCCCTTCTCCTGGCAGCCCTGCCTTCTGGCCAGCACCCCACATCGTGGGGCAGGGACCGGGTGCTGTGCCATCAGGTGTGCATGTGTGATTGGAGGGGGATGCGTGTGTGCATATGTGTGTAATCGTACACATGCACGTGTGCCTGTGGTGTGTGTGTGAACATCCATGTGTGTGTGTGCTTGCATGTGCATGTGTGCAAGTGTGTGGATGTGCAGGTTGCATCCATGTTTACATGCCTATGCACACAGGTGTGCATGTATGTGTGTATGCAAGTGTGAGTGCATGTGGGTGGGTGTGCATGGGTGCACATTCATGTGTGAGCGTGTGTACATGGGCATGTGTACAAATGTGTGGGTATGTACAGGTGTACATGCACGTGTGTGCTCGTGGGGTATGTGTGCATGTACGTGTGTGCACCCACATGTTGCCTGTGGTGTGTGTGTGCATTCATGTGTGTGAGCACACGTGCATGTATGAGTGTGTGGTGCATTCAGGTGTGTGTGCACACGTGCGTGTGTGCTAGCGTGTGGGTTGTACGGGTGTGTGCATGCAGATATGCATGTGCATGTGGGGGTGTGCCTTGCATTTGTGTGTGTGCCCACACGTGTGTGCCTATGGTGTGTGCATTCACATGAGCATGTGCACGCATGTGAGGGTGTGTGTGAGCACATGCACCTGCGTGTGCCTCAGGGAGGGCACGCTCCAGCAGCCTCCCCGGTTGGGCCATGACCGCTTGTGCCCCCGTCCCCAGCAAACCTCAGAGCCCTCCCACCCAGACATCGTCCTCATCGCCATCAGCTGGCGTGGCGTCCTCCTCATCCACCCCAAGACCAAGGTAGCTGTGGCGGGGCCCCCAGGTCCGGGGCTCCCCGGTGGGGAGCGGTCGTCCTCCCATCCCCCAGCCCAGACGCGCCCAGCCCGCTGCCCGCTCTCCGCAGGAGCTGCTCGCCATCTACCCCTTCACCAAGATCTCCAGCTGGAGCAGCGGCAGCACCTACTTCCACATGGCGCTGGGGAGCCTCGGCCGGGGCAGCCGCCTGCTCTGCGAGACCTCGCTGGTGAGCCCAGACGCGGGCTGCGGGGATGCGGGGCCGCACCCAAGAGCGGACGTGGCCAGCCCTCCCCACCTCGCCTCCTGCAGCCAGGAGAGCTGCTGGCCCCAGAGCTGGGCCCCCACGCCCAGAAGCAGGCAGAGACCAGGCTGACTCAGTGGGGAGGGCTGGGCTGGAAGCATCACTCTGGGGGTTCCCCGAGGCCCCTCGGAAGCAACGCAAGCAGCAAAACCTGGGGCGTGGCCAGACCCCGGGTCCCAGCCCCCCAGGCCCTCCGGCACCCCCTCGGCCTCTGACCCAGCCCTCCCCACGCAGGGCTACAAGATGGATGACCTGCTGACCTCGTACGTGCAGCAGCTCCTGAGCGAGGTGCACAAGCAGCGGGGCGCCCGGGCCCCGGCCAAGTCCTAGCGGCAGGTGCCCCGGGGCTGGGCTGCCTGCCTTCCGCACGTGGCATGCCCTCGGCCCTTCCCCTGCACCCACGACTCCCCTGGGAGCTGACCCCTGCGCCCAAAGGGGAGCCAGGATGGGGGTGGGTGTTCCCGGGCCTCCAGTGGGGAGACACTCCGTTCCTAGGGTGCTCAATAAAATCCCAGGACCTCAGGAAGTGAGTGCGTCAGTGAGAGAACGGGTGGGTGGGGTGGGTCCGACGAGCAGCAGGCCCGGGGGTGGGGTGGGGGGGTGGACACAGGCCAGCAAAGCCTGTCTTCCGGAAAAAAGCAACGTGACTTCTCCAAGAAGCCAGTGACAGCACCATTCTTGGGGAATGACTTCATTCACCATCTCCCCTCCTGCCCCTTTCCTTGCTCTCCCTCCCTCCCCCAATCTCTGAGGCTCCCATGCTCCAAAAGAGGATGACACTAGATGGCTCCTGGGGGGTCAGTGGAGTGCCCACCGGGCAGCCGGCTTCCTGCTAGGGCCACCTTCTACCCTAACAGTGGAGGCCTGGGTTCCTGAATCCCCCAAAGGGCAGGCAAGCCCTGTTGGAGCCCCCCAACACCCCCAACCCTTTGAGGGCCCAGCCCTGAGGCAGCCCAGCCCTGGGAAACACTCCTGTCTGCTGGGTCAGGTGTCTGGGCTTCTGTGAGTGTCCACGGCCCCCCTGCAAGGTCCGTCCACAGGGCCCCCAGTCACCCACAAACCACGCAGGGCGGCTGTGGGTGTGTAAACGAGCTTCATTGTGCAAGGCGTGAGCTCTAAGAGCTGCCACTGCTGTGTTCACCCAAGGCTGGGAGCCCACCAGCCACCTGGCCTCCCTCCTCCCCGCTCCCAGAGACTCGGCCCCGGGGGGCTGCTGGACCCGTGGGTGAGCTCGGGGGGAGCCATAGAGGCCCAGGCCCAGGGTGGAGCAGCCGCAGGTGGGGTTTCAGGAAGGAGGCCTGAGCCGTGGAGGAGAGCAGGGGCCTGTTGTCCGCTGGTATGTGGCAGGACTCCCTGGCCTGGGTCGGGGCCCCGCCTGGTAGAGGGGGTGAGTGGCAGAGTGGGGGAAGGGTGGCTTCCTGGGGCTCCCCCACCTGCTGGGCACTGGGGCAAGCTCCCACAGGAGACTTCGTGCCAGCAGGTCCTCTGCGGGGAGGGGCAGGCAGGACAGGGCGGCAGGGCCGGTCCATGGGTGGAAGCTTGCCAGGCACGGGTGGAAGTGGCAGCACAGCAGCAAAACGTGGGTGTGGGCCCGGGCTCCCCACTTCCAGGAGGGAAAGAGAGAGAAGGGGGAGAAGAGAGAGCACAGGAGAAGGCAACAATAAAGGAAGATGAGCAAAGCCAGAAGGGGCAGGAGGGGGACAAGCAAAGGGCGAGGGCAGAGATGGGGGAGCAGACTGCTAAGATTCGATGAAAGCAAGGCCAGGGTGGGAGGCAAGAGGGAAGATGGCAGGAAGGGCAGAGGTGGAAGAGGAGGAGGGAGAGAATGGGGGTGGAGAGGGAAGGAAGGGGGACCAGGCAGGAAGGAGCTTCAGGCAGAGCCGGGGTTCCCAGATTTGGGGTGGGCCTTGCGGGAGGCCAGCTCCGAGAGCTTCTTCAGCCGCTTCTTCAGCTCCAGCGGGAACTTCTCATAGCACTTCTTGCACACGGGCTTCATGTCAAACTCCACAAACTTGTTCCTTGGGGGGCGGGGAGTCCAGCAGTCACGGGGCAGCTCAGGGGGACCCCAGATAGGCAGTGAGCTTTCCCCGGACTCCCCTGCCTCAGCCCCTCCAGGCCAGAAGGCCAGGCCTCAGGGTGAGCTCAGCCAGAGGCTGCAGCCTTGCAGAGGTGGTCTCGGGGTCTCCCTGCTCTCCAAGGGGCTTCTCCGGGACTCTGACACTCCGGAGCCCTCCATGGTTCCCTGCTGCCCTCACAAGTCCCAAACCTCCTGCACCCCTGTACTTCCTGGGTGAGCCAGCCTTCACATGTGCTGTTCCCTCTGCTAAAATGCCCTACCCTGCCCCACCCCGAGCCTGAGCCCGGCGTCTTTGCAAGTGTGTGCCCTACCCCCCATTTCCCATACCCCGGCCTTGGTCCCAGCCCCGCCCCCCTACAGGTGAGCACCCACACAGACCATCTTGCTGGTCTCAGGGGTGCTACACATCTCCCACTGCATCCCAAAGGCCTGGCCACAGCGGGGAGGGGGGACCAAGGAAGGGCTGATGAAAGCTCTGTGGGAATAGGGCTGAGGGAGGCTGTAGTGGGTGCCCCTCTACCCCCCGCCTGGGACGCCCCGACCCCCCAGGCCCACTTACTTCAGGGTGAGTTTGCCGTTGCAGGTGGAGCAGGAGAAGCAGTTCACACACCAGGCCTTGTTCAGAGCCGACACCACTGTGAGGGCAGATGGGGGGTGCAGGGGGGTTCAGCAGGGCCCGCCCAGGCCCCCACAGGCCCAGCTGTGCAAAGCGAGGGCCAGCTGGGCCCGCAGCTGCAGGACCCGGGGTGGGGGGCTTGGGGGGGGCACGACACAGAGGGCGCCTCACCGTCTCCCTCGATCACGTGGCTGCAGCTGTAGCAGACGTCCCCAAAGAGCTGTGGCCCAAGCAGAGCGAGGCGTCACCACTGTGGGCTGCAGGCCCTCTGCTCACAGCCCAGGGCACCCACGGGCCCCAGGGCACCCCTGAGAATCACCCCCTAAGAGCACAACAGGTCTGGGCATGCTCCCCAAAGGTCCCTTTGCTCTGTGGGTGCCCTGTGAGGCATCCCCGTTTCAGCACCCCACTGCCTTCTGCACCAGAGCAGCCGGCAGCTTGGCTAGACGTGGGGGACGGGAGGAGGCGGCGGCTCCGTCTCCACCACAGCCCGGGACCTCACAACGTGTCTGGTCGGACCCACAGGACACCCAGGCCGAGAAGGTGCCTGAGCTGGGGGCCAGGGGCCAAGCCCCCACAGCGGGGTCCCCCAGGGCACCGGCCTCCTGCAGGGCTCCCGCCCCTCACAGCGGGGACAGCACCCCCAGCCCTGGCCCCTCGCCCCCACCCCAGACGGGGCCTTGCCTGGTTGTAGTGAGTCTCGCAGTACGCCAGGCCCTTCTTCTCGTAGTGCCGGTGCCCCAGGAACGGTTTCTCACACTTGGCACAGACAAAGTGCTGCAGGGTCGTGGGGGGAGGGAAGAGGGGTGCTCAGGGGCTGCACCGGCACCCGGAAACAGAGCTGGCAGCAAACCTCCTTTCCAAGGGGGACCCCAAGAGCGTCAGAGCCTGTCGCTCAGGCATGAGTGCGCACACGGGGTGCCCAAATGCCCATGATGTTCTCGTGGCTTTGGAATCTTCTAGAAAGCCAGGAGAGGACGAGTGAGGTGGCATGGCCCCTCAGCCGGGGTCTGTGTGCTCAGGTCTCCTGTCCCTGCTGACGGGCCGGGGTCCCTGGGAGGGGCCACACCCAGGAGGAGGATCCCTGCCGGAAGCCCACCCCGGGGGCTGGGGCAGTGGGCGAGCGGCGGCCGGGGGGCCGTCTCCCACACTGGGCCGGGGCCTGGGCCTGCGGTGGCCTCTCACCTCCACGTGCCACTGCTTGCCCAGCGCGTTGACCACGCGGCCCTCGATGGGCCGGCGGCAGGCCCCACAGATGGGGACTCCCATCTTGTCATGGCAGGGCAGGCAGTAGAGCTCGCCCTTCAGCTCGCGGGCCTCGGCGGTCAGCTCCTTCCTGGAAGGCAAGGCGGGAGCCCGCTGCCATCCTGAGAGGGCCCTCTGTCCCCGGCAGGGCGGCCAGCGGCAACCCTTGATCTCCAGGCCCTTTGGAGACTTCCTGTTCCCCGGAGTCCCCGCAGAGCCCCTGCACAGCCCTCGGTAAAGGGTGCCCGTGTCTGTCCCAGCGGCCCTCCCTAGGCCAGGTGGGTGTCTGGGACAGCGGGGAAGGGCCCCTCGTTCCTCTCCTCCTGCCCTCTCCACTGCCAACTCCTGCCCTCCTCTGGGAGCCTGCCGTCTCACTTGCCCTGGCACTTGATGCCTCAGTTTCTCCCTGGGCTTCACCCCAGCCGTCAGTCTCCCGCAGCCTCACTCCCTGGTCTCATGTGTGACCCCTGGGAAGGGGAGTTTCCCACAGTGGGGCTTCGGGCCCCCTTCTCCCCTCCACCCTGCAGCCCACCCTGCCAGGTACTCTCTAGACGTCCCTCCTGTCCCCCTGCTCGTCTCCCCACCTCGACCCCCCGCCTCACCCCTGCCCACCGCCCTGTGGCTGCACGTCCCAGCTCTGAGCCTGCAGCCCCCGCTGCCCTGCTCCCGGGGTCCAGGGGTCACACACCCACAGTGGGCACAGCTGAAGTGGTCTGGGTGGTAGGCGTCATTCCGGAACATGAGGGGCTGCTCATCGATGGCCAGGTGGCAGCGCTGACAGATGTACTTGCCCAGCCCCTTGGCCTTCTCGCGGTTGTGGCAGGGCCGGCAGAGGTGCCTGTGGGGGGTGGGTGACACAGACACGGGGGTGCTGGGGATGACGGCCCACTCCTCCTCCCTGCACCCCGTGTCCAGGCCGGCCCGGGACCACCTCCCGCAGGAGAGGTCCCCTCGGCCCCAGCCTTAAAGGACACTCCAAGGGGCTCACCCAGGGGGAGAGGGGAGCGCGCCACCCGTCGCCTGCCACGAGGCCTGCTGCACCACTCAGACAGCAGCACCCGTGCCCACATCTGCCGCCTTCAGGAAAAGGTGGTGTTTTCCTTCCTTCCGTTTTTCTGAGCCCACCGTGTACACCAGAAAAGACATTGAACTGACGTTTGTGAAATTAGTTTGACGTTTCACTGTTACTGTTTAACAAGCACGTCAGCGTCAGCTGCCCGTCGTGCCCAGCAGAGCGGCCGGTGAGCACACCGGGGTCGGCCACCGGCTCCTTCCCTTCCTGCAGCGCCCGCGGACAGGGCGAGAGGGGCCCCGACAGTGACAGACCCTTTCTGTCTCCAAAGACAGGCCCGGCTGTGTCGGCCGCGAGCCCCCCACAGGAAACGTCCCCACAGAGCCTTTCTTGTGACGACCTCAGAGTGAAGTCTGAGGCTGCTGCCTTCATCGGGCACAGCTGTGGCCGCCGCTGGGCACAGGATGAACGCAGCTCTGTTCCCTCAGCCCCCAAAGGCGCAGGGATGCGTGTCGGGTCCCCACGTGGAGAAGTGCAGGGGCCTCGGTGTGGCACCCATGCCCAACCACCACCCCAATCCAGAAAATCGGGGCTTCCTTTCCAGGCACCCATCACAGCACACCTTCCCCCCACTCCATCCTCTGCAGCTCCCCGATCTCCAGGGCCTCTTTACAGGGGCGTCCACCGAAGTCCGACTCGACACCCCCCAACCAGGGAATGGTGGGCAGATTCCCAATGGCCGTGCCCCAACCTGCCACCTCCCCTTGGGCTCTGGGCTGCAGCCTGCTGACACTGCTTTCCGTTCACCCTGTCTGTGTCTCTTCTTCACACTGGGAACCCCCCGAGCTGCTCCTGCTCCCGGCCTGGCCTCCGCAGGACCCCATGTGCCCACACTGGCTGGCCAGGTTGAGCATGTAGAGTCCACATGTGAGCGAGTGACTGGGTGAGGGAGGGAGGGACGGGGCAGTGTCACCTCCCCGGACGGCGTGGCCAGGCCTAGACCAGGGCCAAGACTCTCGTCCAGTCGCTCCCAGCCCAGCCCAGGCTCTCGGCCGCCCCGCCTGCCCCCTCACCATCGCTGACCCCTCCATACCTCGTCATTGGCCACACGCACGTTTATGCCCCAGAACCCCACTCCTGCATCAGATAATTCCTTCTTAGTGTTAGCACAGCATGCAACCCACATGGAATAACATCTCAGTGCTACAGAAATCCACTCCACCTGCACACCCGTGGCACCCCCATACCTGTACAAACATTGCACCCCATGCACCCCACATGCCCCACTGGCTTCCAGGGGAGACAGAACAGAAGCATTGTCTTTCCTGAGGGAACCCCAGAAGGGAAACATTTTCTCATCACCGGATCTAAAGGCTACCTTATGAAATTTTTTCCAGGAGAATTAAAATGAAACCTAAGAAAGAAAAAAAGAAACAAAAAATACACCCACCCAACCAACCAAAAACTCAAGTTTGGGAGTGACACGCCCCTGAGCTCTAACCCTGGCTCTGCCACTTCCTAGCTGTTGGTCATTGGACAAGTTACTCAACCTCTCTGAGCCTCGGTTTCCCCATCGGTGATGATCCCAACTGCACAGGATTGTGTGTGGGGGGAGTTAGGACATGGTATGGAGCCCCCCACCCCTCCCCAGTGCAGCACGGACATTATTTTAATGTTTTAACTGAAAATCTTACACTTCAAAGTCTCCTGAAACTAGAGCTGGTGACCGGGCTTCCCCCGACAGGCCTGTGGGATCATGTGGGGGAAGCTCTGCTCTCACAGTCTTGGGAGCGGACCCTGCAGACACCCGAAGACCCCCGGCCACGGGCCACTCCCGGGGGGCCAGGTGGCCTCCTGAGGCCAGTGGGCAGCAGCCGCCCCCTTCATGCCCCACTCAGGACAGCAGGGGTGCAGGCCAGGCCTCCCGGGCTGAGCGGCGTCCCCACGGGCCCAGACAGCACCCCATTATGAGGCGGCCTGCAGCTGGGCTCCGTGCAAGATAAAGGCCGCGATTTATTCCGCCGCCTGAGCACGGCCTCATTATACGGGGCAGGACACAAGGCCCCCACAGCTGGGGTCCTGAAAGGCTCCTCTCTCATCCCGCCCCCCACCGGGCCCCTTCACAAGACCCCACCGCTGTCCCTGTTGCCATGGCCGCCGGCCCCTCCCACCCCCAGCCCCTGTCCCTAGGAAATCACCCTGGTGTCCATCAACGCCAGCAGAGCCCCCCGGCCCTCGCCCAGTCCCCCACTGCATGGCTCTGAGGACAGTCACACTCGGCCTCTGTGGAGCTGTCAGGGTGGGGGTGGGAGGAGGGGGACACTGGGATATTCACGGCCTCGGGCAGCAGACGCAGCCACACAAGGGACCCCCTCAGGAACCAGGCAGCCTTTCAGGGCCGGGGGTGCCGCCGCCTCCTTCCTCTGCTTAAATAGCCAGCCTCCCGCCAGGCTGCTCGGAGCCCACCGCCGGCGGCCCCCACCCCTGGCTCCAGCTCACCCGCCACCCTTCGGCCTGGCCACCGCCCTGTCTGCCTGGACCTGACGACGGTGAGCGGTAAGGGCGCCGGCGGCGGGACAGCTCGGTGGGGCTGTGATGGCTGCAGGAGCCGTGATGGAGAAGACCCCACAAAGGAGGCCATCCTGTTCCCAGAGCCCGGGGCTGGGGGAGGCTGGAGATTCACCCACAGCAGGTGGGGACGGCTCTGCTGCTGTCCCCTCGGCCACCTTGGCCCGGGCAGGTGCAGGAGGAAGGGATCTGCTGGGGACAAGAGGTCGGGCTGGGGGGCAGAGGCAGGGGGAGGAGGGGAGGAAGGTCTAGACTTGAGGCAGCGGGAGACCACCACCCGGCCACCCAGCACTGCCACCATGAGCTCCTGGGGCAACAGCCCACCCACCCGTCCCGTGCGCAGAGACCCAAGACACGGCCCACACCCCTGGGCACCCCAGCCGTGCCCCAGGCACCTGCAGTGGAAAGCCCGGGGACTGGAGAATTTTAGGCCTGCATTTTCTAAGAGGAAGTCACAAGAGTGACCAGCAGCCCGTTTCAGACCCACATCTCCAACACCAACATCAGAACTCGTCAACTGGGGGAGAGGTAGAGAAACACAATAAAAGAACCTTTGACCAACTAGAAACGAGCCGGAACGCCTTCCCCCAACAAGAGTGGCCGCCCCGGGAGCATGCGGTGCCGTCGCTGAGCTGGCACGGAGGCTGCAGGCTGGGCACAGCACCCACGGCCACCCCCGCCGCGTCTCCAGCGGTTCCAGCGGGGACCCTCTCTGCAGGGGAAGTGCCGGGACCCGCTGGCTTCCCTGCGGGTGACCTGGGCATCCAGGGCCCCCCAGCTTGGCTGAATGCCCTGCTGCCGCCCCCTGGAATTCTTACTTGTTGAACAAGGGCTGCATGTTTTCCTTTTGCACAAGGCCCTGCAAAGGACACAGCCAGTCCCGGGACCAAGATGCCGAGCCTGGGACTCAGCTCCCGTGGGAAGGAGCTTGGCTGTGGCCACAGGGCCCCCCATCAGCTCTCGGAGTCAAGGGGTTGTGCGGGGGTGTCATGGGAGGTGCTGGGTCTCCCAGATCTGACTTCCAATTCCGGCACCCCTGCCCTCAGCCTCAGTTTCCTCTTCTGCAAAATGGGACTATTGGTTCCTCCCCTTCAGGACTGTGAGCCAGCAGTGAGGGCTTGTGAGCCGCCCCCCAGGAGGGGCCACCAGGTCGGGGGCACACAGCTCAGCCCCTCCACGGCCCCTCCCCACCCCTGGGCCTGGCCCCTCTCTCCCAGCTGCCAGGGAAAAGCAGGGGACACAGCATCTGTCTTCTGCCAGTCTGGCCACAAAGAAGAACCCAGAAGCCTGTTAGCAGCCACCGGGGAGCCAGAAGGCAGAGGCTGCTGAAGTCGGGGTGCAGGTTGCTTGGTCCCCACTGTCCTGCCCTCCCTGCTCACCCCCAGCCATTCCGGGCCCACAGCACCCAGGAAGGAACTCTCCCTCCTCTTCTTAGGAGTCTTTATTTGACTAAATACGAAACCAGAGTCAGCCACTCCCTCGGGGAGAGGGCAGGGAGCACCCCACCTGAACTGGGCTCCCCGGAGGTCAGTGGCCTCTGACCACAACCAGCAGGCTCTGAGCTTAGCCCCTCACTGATGAGCAGAGCAGATCTCCGGGTGGGAAATTCTGCCCCCCTCCGGGTAGGATGGCTCTTGCCCTCTGGGAGGGGACTCGGCCCTTGGCCGTTAGACTGCCTTCACTGCCCAGATGTCCCCAAATGCTCAGAAAGCACAGGAGTCCTGGGCCCCGACGGCCACATTCCTGGTGGGCTCTCTGGGTTTCAGGCGCTGGGGGCCGCAGGACAGAAGCAGAGAGCAGGGAGCTGGTGTCAGGTGGCTAACACCTGCCCAGGAGGCAGCTCGGGGAGGATCCTGGGACCCGGGGGAGCACGGTTCATCTGGCCAGGTTCAAAGCTAGATAGGTAGACAAGCCACCCACAGGGGGCCATGGGGGGCAGGGTGCATGTGTCAATTGGCCACCATTCTGCTAGTACCCCTGTAGGCAGAGCAGACAATGGGGACCCTCCCTCCACCCCTGCCACCACTCAGATTCCTGGGGTCCTCCACCCAGAGCCCCTCCCACCACCCCAAGCCACAGACCCATGGGGCTCCAATCCTGTTGTCCCACCTGGTGTTGACTCTGCCCCACCCCCAGGCCTCTGACTTGGGCGTGGACTTGACACAGGGTGGGGGGATCTCAGAGGGAAAGCCGGCCCCAGCCAGCACCCCAAGGCAAGCTCCAGGCCCCGGTTTTCAGGACGCCCCTGACACTCACCCACCCGAAAGGGACCCAGGATGTGCCTTCTGTGGTCAACCAGGGAACACTGGCTGGGCACAGCCTCATGTCTCAGCGAGGGGTGGGGAGATCCTGAAGGCACTGGGGGTCTTACCCGAGCTGGGGGTCTGGCAGGGGTGGGTGGGGGCCCGAGCTGGGTGCGGAGCTGGTCTCAGCTCCCTGTCACCCCGCTTGCTCCCTCCAGCTGGTCCCGGGCTCCAGCCACAGAATGAACGGGCCGGAGGCAGCCCCCCCAGGCCTGCTCGCCAACTCCTCGCCGGGCAGCGCCGAGCAATGCGGCCGGGAGACGCCGCTGGAGAACGTCCTTTTCGCCTCCTTCTACCTCCTGGACTTCATCCTGGCCTTCGCCGGCAACGCCCTGGCCCTGTGGCTGTTCGTCTGGGACCGCAAGGCGGGCACCCCGGCCAACGTGTTCCTGATGCACCTGGCCCTGGCCGACCTGTCCTGTGTGCTGGTGCTGCCCAGCCGCCTCGTCTACCACTTCTCTGGGAACCACTGGCCGTTCGGGGAGACCCCGTGCCGGCTCACCGGCTTCCTCTTCTACCTGAACATGTACGCCAGCATCTACTTCCTCACCTGCATCAGCGCTGACCGCTTCCTGGCCATCGTGCACCCCGTCAGGTCGCTCCGGCTGCGCAGGCCGCTCTACGCCCACCTGGCCTGCGCCTTCCTCTGGGTGGTGGTGGCCGTGGCCATGGCCCCGCTGCTGGCCAGCCCTCAGACCGTGCAGACCAACCGCACGGTCGTCTGCCTGCAGCTCTACCGGGAGAGGGCCTCCCGGCACGCCCTGGTGTCACTGGCAGTGGCCTTCACCTTCCCGTTCGTCGTCACGGTCACCTGCTACCTGCTGATCATCCGCAGCCTGCGGCAGGGGCCGCGCGTCGAGCAGCGCCTCAGGAGCAAGGCGGTGCGCATGGTCGCCGCGGTGCTCGCCATCTTCCTGGTCTGCTTCGTGCCTTACCACGTCCACCGCTCCGTCTACGTGCTGCACCTGCACGGCGGCCGGGCCTCCTGCGCCACCCAGCGCCTGCTGGCCCTGGGCAACCGCATCACCTCCTGCCTCGCCAGCCTCAACGGCGCCCTTGACCCCGTCATGTACTTCTTCGTGGCCGAGAAGTTCCGCGAGGGCCTGTGCAACCTGCTCTGCGGCCGGAGGCTCACGGGGCCGCCCCCCAGCGCCGAAGGGAAAACCAACGAGAGCTCGCTGAGCGCCAAGTCGGAGCTGTGAGGGCCTGGCTGGCGGGACAGGACCACGGGGTGGCCCGGAAGGAGCAGGCCACCGAGCGCATGGCCACCCAGCCACACACAAAGGAGGAGGCCACCTTCTCCCCTCAGCCTCCATCGGCCATCTCGGCAGGTCACCAGCTCTGATGTCAAGGCCCTTGCCCTGGTCACGTTCCATCCTTGCCAAGGCTCAAATCCCTCAAAAGGGAGAAGTGACGGGGTGCCCCCTGGGCCGCATCCCTCTGCACGGAGCATGCACTGGCCGTGGGCAGGGGGCGGGCGCAGAGGCCAGGACAGCTTCTGCACGAGTCCTTCCTTCCCGAGCACAGCCTGCAGAGCTCCCCACCTCCTCCCCACTACAGAAAGGCAAGCGGAAAGCCCGGGAGGGGCCTGGAAATCACCCGGGAGCAGGGACAATGGGGAAACTGGGCGGAGGGTCCTGAACATTTCTCTCGAAACGCAGTGTGGCTGGAGATCCCTGAGGCGGCTTTGCCAGGGGGCCATGGATTAGGATGCTGCTTGATGGATAATAACGCACAATATTCAGCAGGGCAGGTCAGCTCAGTGCTGGGGCCACAACCGCTGTCCCCCTGCCCGAGATGCACAACTGAAGAGGCACCTCCTGTGGGGCCTGACGCCTCCGGAGCTTCTCTGCAGGTGCCCTCCCCAGCCCTGGTCAAGCCGACGGTGTCAGTGGGCAGTCCCGGGGTCTTGAGCTGTGTCACTGCCTGAGCCGGGCGGCGAGCCAGGCCGTGGTGTGGGAAGCTGTCCCCACCACTCCAACTGGGCAGGGCACGTCCTTGCCCCCACCCCCTCCCGAGGGCCCCCGGCAGCCGTGGCTGGCCACGCTGTGAGCCATGTCATCCGCAGGCTGGCATGTATCTCCCTCGCACGTCCTTTTTTGTACTTGTTTATACTGATCATAAACATAACTGTAGTTTTAGGCCTGCAAATTTGTGCTATGTTTGGTTAACATAACAGCCTTCCCAGAATGCCTCCTCCATTCAGCCTAAGAATGGCACACTGGTGGGAAGGCAGCAGGGTGCAGGGGTTCTCTCTCTCCCTCTGTCTCCCCACTCCACATCTTGATCCCCCACCCCCACCCCCATGCAGCACCTTCTCTGCACCACGCAGACTCTGAAGTTCTGCACACCGGGCACGTGGGGAGATGGCCCATCCGGCTGGCACCCTGCCCCTCTCATCATAGCCATACTTCATCTTCCTACCCCACCTCACTGTGCCAAGCACTTCCAGCCCCGGGAGATTGCCCCACCCAGCCCCGGGGGCAGGTGGCCTTTTGTCAGCCACAGCTCTGCAAGGGGACAGGACCCCCAGCTGAGTGATGCAGCCACTCGGCACCCAGGCCCCCCAGGGCTGCCTCCTGGCCTCACCACGGCATCCTTCTGCTCCCCATGTCCTCGGAAACCCTAGACAGCTAATACCCAGGCTCCTGCTGGGGGTCAGGGGCCAAGTCAGACACTGGAGGTATGGAGATCACAGGCCGGCACTGTGCCTCCCGGGGAAGCACTGAGAAGGCAGCACGGAGGGCCACAGCAGAGAGCAGAGACAGTGGGGTGCTCGGCGAGGACAGAGAGAGCAGGGACGGGGAGGACGGCAGGCTGGTGGGGCCACTGTGGGGAGGCAGACAGGGAGGCAGGGCGCAGGGCTGACGTGAGGTCTCGGACTTGCAGTGAGGTGGGCACAGGGAGACCACCAGAGAGGCAAACCGGGGTCAGCGGAGGGGAAAGGCAGAGCACAGAGCTCAGATGGGGCATGTTGAGATGTCCATGGGACCCCGGGTGACAGGGGCCGGCGGGTGGCTGAGAGGCCAGGCAGAGGTTAGCATGGAGGTGGAAATCTGAGGTCGTGCAGCCCACTCGTGCCATCTAAAACCCTGGGACTCTGTTCCCAAGGGCAGGGGAGAGGGTCAAAGATAGAGCCCCAAAAGACCCCAACCTTTTGAGACTGAGCAGGAGCAGCCTGAGACAGGTGGGAGGATGTGGGGGAGCACGGGGTCCCAGGAGCCAAGAGCAGGGGGACAGGCGGTGAGGCAAGTGCTGAGAGTCAGAAGAGGCCGGAGGGCCATGGGCCGCCAACACGAAGGTCACTGGGACCCCAACCGGACTGGGGTGAGGGGAGGCAGGCAGGCTGGGCAGGGCTGCAGGGATGTCAGCCCAGCTGCCCTGCAGAGGGAGGACAGCTCGGGAGGACTCCCAGGGCTGATTCTTTGGAGAGGGGCAGAGAGAGCCACCTGGAGCCACAAGCCCTCGAGGAGGCCCGAGCGGGTGAG
>PVKY010001439.1:0-32088 GCA_004027775.1 Bradypus variegatus
AAAAAGGAAGTCCCTGGGCTGCTAGTGCTCATTGCTTCTGGTTGCTCGGGCTGCGGTCCCTCCAGGACCAAGTGGCTCTCTCTGCCCAGACGCCCACCAAGGGAAGAGGTCAGTTCCCCAAAGGAGACCCGGATGCTGTGCCAGTGGGGGGACTAATGGGGTGGGGCTGGTTTTAGACAGGGTGGTCTCTGAGGAGCTGACAGTTAAACAGAAGCCTAAGATAAGTGAAGGAGAAAGCTGTACCAAGATGCGGGGGGGGGGGTCTGTTGAGTTTCCCAGCTGCTGTGACAAATACCACAAAATGGGTTGCCTTAAACAACAGGAATTGATTGGCTCGTGCTTTGGAGACTTAGGAGAAGTCTAAGATCAAGGGGTCAGCAAGGTGGTGCTTTCTCCCCAAAGTCTGTACTATCCTGGTACTGGCCATTGGTGGTCCTGGGGGCTCCTTGGCCCGCATCCCTGCCTCCCCTCACGTGGCTGATGTCCTTGGATGTCCTCGCTTTTCTCTTCCGGGTTCCCACTGACTTCCGGCCTCTGTTGCCTCCCTGTGGCTTTCTCTTTATAGGACCTTTAGTAATAATAGGATTAAGACACATTCTGATTCAATTGGGCCCCACCTTAACTAAAAATACCATCTCCTAAAGGTCCAATGGGTCCTCACCCACAGAAATGGGATGAACATTTTTTTTCTGGGTGAGTGTGTGTGTGTGTGTGTGTGTGTCCATAACTCAGCCTGCCCTAATCTCGAAACATTCCAGGTAGAAGCAATGGTCTCCAGGCACCAAGACTCCGGAGCAGGAGCTACCTTGTGAGGTGGAGGCCAGTGGGGCTGGGGCAGAGCACGTGGCAGAGAGAGGTGAACAGGGAGGCCTGAGGGGACCATGGTCTTATTTGAAGCAGGATGGCAGGGGGCCTTTGGAGGCTGCTGAGCCAGAAAGCATGCTGTGGGCACCACAGGGGATGTGAGCCCCCCAGCTGGGGTTGTTCACCAGAACCCCACAGGGTGGGTGTCTTCATGGGGTTAGGTCCCTGGCCCACTGAGCAGAGCCTGCACGGGGATCCAATGAGCCTGCCTGCCAACCCCTGCTGCTCGCGCTCCCTCACTGCTCTGGTGCATGTCACCTCGTTTAACCTCGAAGTCAGCGCACAGCTTCTGGTGCCGTTCAGTCAAAGCCAGAGCTAAAATCGATGTCCTGGAGTTTAACTTTTTAGAAGTGGCAGATGAAAAGCAAGCTTGGCGATGGTGTTTCTTTAACAGCTTTATTGAGATAGAATTCACATAGCACATAGTCCACCTGTGGACTTTCGGTATGTTCACAGTTGTGTACCCATCACCTCCATCAATTGCTAAGGACATCAGCCCCATCTCCCTTAGCCATCACTCCCCACTCTCCCCTCTCCACAGCCCCTAGCAACCACTTTTCTGCTTTCTGTCTTTACGGATTTACCTTCTGTGGATATTTCATATTAAGGGGAATCATACGATATGTGACCTTTTGGGTCTGACTGACTTCACTCAGCATGTTTTCAAGATACATCCATATTGGAGCATGTATCAGCACTTCATTCCTTTTTCTGGTCAAATAATGTACCATCATAGGAATATAGCAGATTTTGTTTATCCATTTGTAAACACTTGGGTTGATTCCAGTTTCGGGCCACTATGGGTAATGCTGCCACGAATACTGGTGGATGGGTTTTTGTGTGGACAGATGCTTTGCTTTCTCTGGGGTATATATTTACGAGTGGAGTCACGGGGTTGAATGAGAACTCTCTTAACTTTTTGAGGAACCACCCAACTGTTTTCCAAAGCAGCTGTCCCATTTTACAGGAGGATATTTTCATTGACATCCTTAATAGCCAGGTTTGGAAAACCATATAGAGATGAAAAAGAAAGTGGCCCTCTAGAACTGAGGGGCTGGACGAGGGGGGCTGGTAGGAGGATTGTTTGAAGCCTTGGTCAGCTGTGAAGTGTGAGAAGGGAGAGAAGAGAGCAAGCAGATGTCCCAGGGCGGAGGACCCAGGCAGCTCCAGGCCTGCATGAGGGTGTCTGCCTGTGCTCACCCACCAAGCCACACACTGACAGTTGGGCACACGTGGCAGTGGAGGGCACCTTTTACTGATCCCACAAAGGTGCCGTGTGGGCGGGCTGGTTGTGACTGTTCCATTGCCACTGAGTGAGGCTCATGGCTCAGCGTAGGGCCTTCACGTGGCCTCTACTGGGCATCGAGACAGCCACTCAGGGTGGGCAACAGCTCCAGAGAGGAGAGGGCACTGCCAGGCTTAGGAAGTGGCAGGACAGTGTTTGCGGCACCCCATTCCTGAGTCTAAACCCGAGAGCTACAGATGTCAGTGCAGAATGAAGCTCAAAATGAGCCACTGGGGGGCTGGGGGTGTTGAGGAAGGGGGCTGTCCCTCTCTGACTGCTGCCTCTGCCCCCCTCCCCCAATCCCAGCCCCAGGCCATTTATTGCAAGGATGTTCTGGACATCGAGCAGTTCTCTACGGTGAAGGGCGTAGAGCTGGAGCCCACCGACCAGGACTTCTATCAGAAATTTGCCACAGGCAGCGTGCCCATCCCCTGGCAGAACGAGGTGGGCCCCCCCTACCCTGTTCCAGCCTCCAGTAAGGTGGGCCCCAGAGGGGTGGCCCTGGGGCAGAGCTCACAACAAGCATCCCTGTCACACGGCAGATGGTGGAGACCGAGTGCTTCCAGGAGCTGAATGTCTTTGGGCTGGACGGCTCGGTTCCCCCCGACCTGGACTGGAAGGGACAGCCACCTGAGCCCAAGAAGGGACTGCTGCAGAGACTCTTCAGTCGCCAGGTAACCCCCCTGGCCGGGTCCCACCTGGTCCCCCAGCCTGGCTCTCCAGGGGACAGTGGGGGCAGGGAGGCCGAGCCAGTGGCCACCCGCGCTGGGAATGGCATCCTCCAGCCATGGCCAGAGGTGTCCAGGGACTCGAGCCTTGTTCCCGCCTGTCCCCCGCCCCCGGCTGGGCTCACGGCCTCTTTTCTCTTTCCAGAGGTGAGCAGTTGTGGGCTCCCCGCGGCTTGGCCTTGCTGCCTGGCCTCGGGGAGCCACGGGCAGCCCTTCCATGGCAGAGGCGAGATGAGGGCGAAAGAAGTCTGGTGCCCGCTCCCCCGGCCCCCTGCCTCCACTGCTTTCCCTCCTTGCACCCTGGCACCTTCAAGCTTCTAGCCTTGCTTAGCCATCCTGTTGCCCCATGCCCTGCCTCCACCGGCCCCAGGGGAAGGGGCTCGATGGAGGCCTTGCCCAGCCCCCCCACCCCCTTACTCCAGTCCCGTCGCCAGTGGCCTCTGCAGTGAAATTCACCCACGTCTGGCCAAGCTCTGCTCCAGGCCTCTCGGTGGGCGGTGTCCCCTCCCCAGTGCTGTGACCCCAAGTGGCTCCTGCCCTGCCGTCACTGGTAGCTAACAGCGCCCGCCCTGCCTCTCTCCCTCCGTGTCTTCCTGCCCTTCCAGGATTGCTGTGGGAACTGCAGTGACAGCGAGGAAGAGCTCCCTGCCCGCCTCGAGCTCCCCACCCACCTCGAGCTCCCCACGCGCCTCTAGCCCCCAGCCCAAGGCCCCCACCGGCAGTTGGCGGTAGCAGCTGCTCCAAGCGCTGTTTACAGTTTTGCACAGTGGTCTTCCCCCGCCGTCCACTCAAACCGTGGCCTGGGGAACACAGCCTGAGCTGTCCCCGGGGTCTTCTGCCCCTCAGCCCCTGGCCCGGCTGAGTTGGGCATGGCCTGGGCTGTCCTGGGGGCAAAGGTGCGTCCCCTCGGCTCTTCTCTGTGGAGCTCGGGGCTTTCTGTATTTATGTACCTGTATGAATGTATATAGTGACCAGAGCGTTCTGAATTGCCCAGCCTGGGCCTGGCGCCCCAGCCTCAGTGCCAGGCACCCCCCCCATCCCGGGAGAGCCAGGGGCTGGCGGAAGGCCCACTGCCAAACCCCAAGCTCCTCAGGCCCCAAGCTCTGGCCGGGCTGAGGCCGAGCCAGGCGAGGCCCCCCTTGCACTGTGCCTGCCACCACAGACCTCTGAGTGAGAACCGTGCCTGCCCCTGCTGCCCCAGGCTCAGGCTGCTCCCTTCCGGGGCCCAATGCCGTCTCTTTGCCGCGCTTCTCAGAAGCTGGATATGGGGCCTCTGTGTCCCCTCGGTCTGTGCCAAAGTGGCCAGAGACTGGGCTGACCCTGGGACCCATCAGTCCACTGCCCAGGCTGTCCCAGATGGGTCTGCCGCTGCCTTCCGGCTCCCAGGGCGCCTTGTCCCTTATTCTGGGCCTGCCCTGAAGATGCCTCTTTCAGAAATGCCCCAGCCTGGGCAGTTGAGGGGGCAGGGAGGGGGAGGGGGTCCCTGGCCAACCCTCATACATTCCAGCCTCCCCTCGTAACAATAGACATACGTGCCCAGCAATAATCCACTCCTCCGTGTGTGTGTGTGTGTGTGTGTGTGTGTGTGTGTGTGTGTGCGCGCGCAAGAGAGCGCGTGATGTGGGGAAGGTGAGGCTGCCCCAGCCTAGCCCTTCCCAAACTGTGATGGTCATCCTGGTCCCAGTGCTAGGCCAGCATGGGATTATGGGGCCCTGGGTTTCCATATTTAAAGCCAATTTTTATTACTTGTTTTGTCCAGTGTAAGCTGCCACGTGTCTCTGTGTCAATACAATCCGAGCACAAACCTGGCCCATGGCCCCTGCCTGTGTCTTTCTTGCTCCTGGGGCTCCCTCCAGTGGGGCTTCCAGCTTCCTGGGCCCTGCTGGAAAGTGAGAAGGGATTGGAGGTGAACTTGGCAGGGACTGCCCTTTCTAGCAAGACACAGGATCCCCACTCCCCTCCCAGGGCACATCTTGAGGGTGCCTCTCCAGGCAACCAGGCCTTAGTGGCTTCTCAGCTGCCTGAATGGGATGGGGCCTGAGGGAAAGGAGCCTTGGGTGCCAGTTGGGGTGTGAGTCTGGTGGCCTGTACTTGAGAAGCAGGCCCAGCTGGCATCGTCTTCTCCAAGGCCAAGGTGGTCCGGTCACCAATGGTGGGCTTGGAGCAGCCTGGAGTGTGGGTCGGGTGCTTGCTATTGGGAACACCTGCCCTGGATCTGGCTTACTGGGTCCCTGCTGGGTGCCCAACCCTGGGCCAACCTGTGGGCAGTGGACCTGAGTTTTGCCCTCAAAGCCACAACCTAGACTGTGGGGCCACTGGGAAGAGGACTTGGGCCTCTGCCACCTCCCAGGGACGCCTTGTAATTGCCATAAGGGTTTGTTCTTTGCTATTGGCCTGGGCATCCCTATGCCACCAAAGTCACATGAGCTTTGCAGTTGGACAGTTCTGGGTGCAAATCCCAGTGTGGCCACTCTGTAAACAGTGTGGCTTGGCTTAAAGCCTCTCCCCTGCCTGGCAGAGTGGGTATAATCATCACCACCTCACGGGAATGTGCCAAGCAGCCCCTCAAGCCCTTAGGTCATCAGTAGGACTTGAAATGCTAAGGGGTGGGTGCTGGGTGCCAAGCTGACCAGCTGTCCCCAGGACGGCCAGAAGGTGCCAAGCACTGACTTAGCAGAAGGATCCTCTTGTGCCAACCTGGCTCTTGATGGTGGGTACCTTGTCAATCAAGGGAAATGGGGTAGGGAGAAGGCATTTGCCCAAAGTCTTCTGGCTGGCAAGTGACCACTGTGGAGTGGAGAGGAAGCCGGGTGAAGAAGGAAAAGGAGATCCTCCCTGTAGCTTGTGGATTTGCCCTTCTGCTCCAGGCTCCACTGGGGGTGGGAGTGGAAGGGTAGGTGCAGCCTGTTAGATGGATAAGAGGGTGCAGAGGCCAATGCCTCTGAAAGTGTGCAAGGATGGGGGTGGGAATGCCACCTGCAGATGTCTGGGCCCCTGAGGGTAAGTCTGGACCCTCCTGCCAAGCTCCCTTCCTGGGCTAGAGAGGCATCCAGGGAACATCTTGGCCAGGGTGAAGCTCACTTTAAAGCTGTTACCACAGCAGATCCTTGGCATGGCAAACTCCCAGAATTCACTTCCCAGTAAGCCTCCCCTAAGCTCATCTCCCCTCCACCCAGCTCCATGCTGGGAGCTGGGGACCCAGATGGAGATGAGGCCCCTGCCAGCTTGGAGCTCAGTCTGGTAGGGAGGGAGACATGGGAACAACAGGACCCACTGTGATCAGCACTGTGGCGGAGAGCTCATTCTGGTGCTCCCGGGGCTGTTGGTGCAGGGCAAACCCCAAGCAGAGGTGGTCTCTTGGCTGCCAAGTTTGTCAGGGCTGTCAGCACTCTGCCCAGGAAGAGGAGCCGGATGGTCTAGGGCCTGTGGTTTCTGATGACCTTGGGATGGGGTGAGTGGGTGGTGGAGGAAGGGAATGGCTGGAGCTGAGGTCATGCAGAACCTAGAAGGCTGTGCTAAGAATGGGGGGCCTCTTCTGGAAAGCAAGGGAGTCCTGAATGGTTTTAACTGGTTGAGTTGGGGTATCTGCCCAGCAGCTACAAAAGCACCCCAAGTGTGCTTTGGGGGACCCGTTCCTGCTTGTACTCAGTCCCTGTGATTTAGATAGGGTGGGGCTGGCACCCAATGATATACACACCAGACACCTGTGGCATGGGACCCAGGTGGGGCCACCAGATGACTTTGGTTGCAAATGACAGAAGTGTCCTCCAGCTAACTGAGAAACAGAGTGTTAGAGGGATATGGGGGGGGGGATAAGAAAGACCAGAACTGGGGCAGCTCTGGGGTCTTAATGGCAGACCCCATTCTTTGATCAGGGTCAAAGAAGCAATGTGCTCTAGCCATGTTGTTTCATTGCATCATGGAGCCAAGACTTCAAACCCAAGGAATCCGAATAGCCAGGCTAGAAACCTGCCACTGTGGATCAGGGGAGCAGGGTTCTTGGGTTCACAAGCCCCCCAAGATGGCAGCTATGGAGTGCAGGGGTACCCCCCAATGAAATTCACATGACAGTGACCAAAGAAAAGGGAACATCCCTGGGTGGCAGAACACATGTTCTCCCAGCAAGGCTACCTGGATTGGTTCACCTACAGACACAACAAAAATGAGTCCCAAGAGAATCATTTGTGGGGTTGCTTGGTAGAACTATTAGGAAAGAACTGGGGTTCTCTTTCCTCTGGAGAGGGATAGCAGGATAGAAGCCTGGGAAGCACTTGCCTGAGAATGATGCAAACAGAAGAAAGTAGCTTGGAGAGAATGAGATGCATACCTGATGCCATTGCTTGAACACCTGGCTCCAGCTGTGGCCAAAGCTAACATTTGCCCCTGGACTCTTCAGGTACATGAGCCACTCAGGTGCTGGGCTCAAGCTATTCATTTGGGGGTTCTGTCACTTGCAACCCACAATGTCCCAGCCGAGAGTGGTGAAGGATGTTTGGGGCAGAACCCTGAGTGCTGTAGGGAAGTTGGACAGCCAGGCTCAGGCTGGACCCTCTACGACTGGGTCTCAGCTAGCCAGTGGGACCTTCATCAAAGTCATCTGGTAGCCCCACCTGGGTCCCATGCCACAGGTGTGTGTGATGTGTATATCAGGGGGTGCCGGGCCCACCCTATATAAATCACAGGGGCTGAGTGCGAGCAAGAATGGGTCCCCCAAAAAACACTTGGTGCTTTTGTAGCTGCTGGACAGACACCCCTCAGAGTGAGCAGGGTCCATGAGGATCAGGGCCTCGACTGGAGGACTATGGTTCCTCTCTTCCCCGCACTACTTTCCAAACGGCAGGTGGTGATGTATGCCTGCTGGGGACCCAAGGGTAGGGGCCAAGGGAGTAGGGAGGGGGCCGTGCATTCCTTTGTTGGGGCCACAATGTGGTGCCCAGCCCTCCTGCTCACTGCCCCACTGCGTGTGTGCAGTCGTGCCCGCTTGCCAGGATGTGACCAGGGCCTGGCCCCGCGTGGGGTCCCCAGGTCTAGCTGTGTGTGTGTGTGTGTGTGTGTGTCCGGATTCTCCACCTCGCCGGCCTGGCTAAGTACGCAGTGTGCACGACCGACTGTATGCAGCCGGGCAGCCCACCTGCACAGTCTGCACAGCCCGTTGCCGGGAGCGGGGTGGCCGGGGCATTCCCTGTGCCAGGTGCCCTCGGCGGCGTGAGCCCGGCGCCCCTTGTGCGGCCCTGTCTCGGCGCGCCGGGTGGGTGCAGCGACCTATCCCTCCTTCCCTCCCTGGACCGTCTCCCCCGGCGGTGTGTTGCACGGGCGGGGGTGGGGTGGGGGAATGAGCAAGGGGTGAATGGAGCAAGGCGAGGGGGAGAACCGAGACTTTCCGCCGGCAGCCGCGCGCGCGCGCGCGCACGCCGGGCTCTGTACGCGCCGTGTACGCGCCCGTGCGCGCGCCCCGCGGCACCAGCCCGAGCACTCGGAGCCGCTTTAGCTGCCCCAGCCTGCTCCCCCGGGCCGCCGCCGCCTACCGCAGGCCGGGGGGCCTCGGCCCGCTGGGCCCGCGCCGCCCGCCCCGAACCAAGAGGACGAGCTCGAGGAAGGATGCCTGGGCCCGTGAGTACCGCGGCGGTGGTGGCGGCGGAGGGGCCTGGCGGGTACAGGGGGGCATGGGCGGAAGATGGTCCCAAGGCCGAGCCCCTTCCCGGGAGCGGCTCTGCCGCCGGGTCCCCGGGCCGCCGCCCCGGACCCCCGCCCCGGCCGCAGCTCAGCCCCTCCCCCAGCCCACACCAAAGGGAGGGAGAGCGCAAGCGAGGAAGGGAGACGGAACGGGGCGCGAGCCGCCACCGGTTCGCTTGGAAACGGTTGCCACGGCAACGGGGTTGCGCTCCCCGGCAACGCGGCAGCGGGGCGGTGACGCCCCCTCCCGCCCCTCCCCCACCCCACGCGGGGCCGCAGCCCTGGGGTGCAGGGGGAGAGCGTGTGCGGGGACACCCCCTCCCCGTGGTGGTGGGGATCCTTCGCCCCTCTGGGTGTACCTGTCTCCACGGCTCGTCGGGGGTGCGGGTGCGGGTGGGGGAGGGGCGAGCAGCCCCGTGGGCACGATCTGGCTCCCACGTGGCTGCAGTCGTCGCAGCCGGGCTCATGAAGTGGCTTCAAAACGTGGGGGCGCCTGGGCCTGCGGCAAGAGGAGGGGAGGCACGGTCTGGGCCTGGGATCTCGGTCGTGGAATACTCCCCCACCCCCCCACCCCCACTACCATCACCCCGCCCGGAGGTGGGTTCCACGGAGACGATCTTCCTTACCAGGGGAGAGGAAAACTGGCATCCTTATGGCCCGGGCATGTGCCAAACCACTGGCTGGGCCCCCGGTGGGTCTCTGTTGGGCCCTTCCAAACCAGCCTTTCTCCGGGGAGGGGTGGGAGCCATGTGGGCAGGAGTAGAGGAAAAGCCACTGCTGACACAGGGAAGCCAAAGCCCAGGCCAAGTGGGAGCCACCCAGCCCATTGTCTGGATCACAAGTGCTCCTTTCTTGTCTGAGCACAAGGCTTGGACTGTGCCAGGGTGGCAGGCAGGTTGGTCAGTGCCACAGGGAGATGCCCTCCTCCAGGGGAGCTCCTCTGGGAGGAGAATGGGCCTCTGAGTCAGAGGAAATGACCTCTGGCTCCCCTCCCAGCGTCCCCTCTGGCGGCCTGCTGGGGGAGAGAAATGGCCCTCCTGCCAGCATTCCTGGGCCTGACTCAGCAGATGCTAGCTCCCACCACAGGCCTCGGACGCAACAGCCCACGACCACAACCACTCCTGGGTTTCCTTTCCCATCCCAGAGAGGTGTCCTGGGCCACAGAGGTGACCAGGATCTGGGTGAATTGCCCTTAGATGGGTGGGGCCTTAGAAGTCAGGCCTCCATCTCCCCAACCGGCAGCAGTGCCTTTGGAATTATTCACAGGCCTCTCTTGTCCTGTTCCTGCACCATGAGACCTGTGTTGAGTCCTCTGTATCCATTATCTCTTAATTCACACAACCATTGTGCAAGGTAAGTTAACTATCCCGTTTTAGAGGTGGAGACTCCCAGACTCAGGGAGGGGAAGTGACTGGCCCAAGGTCACTCAGCCAACCAGTAAGTGAGGGAGCCAGGTTTCCAGTTCAGGTTCCTCCACTCGCAAAGCCTCTCGCTGCCTGCTTTCTGACATTGCTTGTGACCCAGGCAGAAAAGAACCGTAGAGCCTTCTAGAGAAGTGCTCTTAACCCTCCTTCACATTCCTCTGGCAAGGGAACTTCCCTTTGTCTTACAGGCTTTGGTACACCTTGTATTTTTGCAGCAAAATCAGCCAGATTCTTGCTTCCCTAGATGCTTTATAAGATAGTGCTGCTGGGCTTGCTGCCTCCTCCTTCCCTCCTTTTCTCCCTCCCTCCATTTTCTCTCTCTGGGTGAGACCGAGTGGTGAGGGCTGCCTTGGCACCTGGGTCTGATTCTGAGAGGTCCAGGGTGAGGGGCCGCTCAGGAACCGTAGGACAGCAGCTCCTGTGGGAAACCTGAGGCCCTAGTCACTGGCTTGTGGGCTCTGTGGCCTCAGCAGTCCTGGCAGTGGGAGAGACGATTTAGCAAAGATAGGGCCCCTGTGGGATGCTCAGTCTAGCTTGGGGATTGGAAACCCAAATGCCTCCTCCAGGGCTGGGGGGGTGGGGGTGGGGTTGGTGGAATGAGTGAGGCAAGCCAGGGAGCTGCTCAGCACCAGCCTAGGTCACAGTGTGAGAATGTGGACTTGGTATGACCGGGTCATCCAGTTTTCAAGAGAAGGCAGAAATCCAGATTTTTGTGTAAAATCTCCTGGTTTTTTCAATGTTGGCAACTAATCAGAATATTAAAAAAAAATAGATTGTGGGCCTACAAAACCCAGCTATGAACTTTTGTCCAGCCTGAGGGTGATTAGTTTCAGACCTCTGGTCCATGGCCACTGATGGTTTTTGCTGGACCAACCCTGGGCCTGTGTACGAGGTCACACCATAGACTGGTTTCCACCTTTGAGCCTTTTTGAGAATGTGAGGTGCTGGTGTCTGCTTAGTCATGTGCTACTGGGTACACCAGGCTTGGAAAACTTTCACATCCCTCATCCTTTTTGTCCCCCACCTTGGTGCTGCCAGGAAGCCCTCACCATCCTGGTCTCACAGGTGGGGAGATTTCAGCTCAGGATAGGAGGAGCCAGGATGGGGTGTGTGTGTGGGGGGGGGTCACACAGCTGTTTAGGGCAGAGGTGGGATTTGAACCCAGGACTCCATCTTAAGTGTTCTGTGTCACACCAGGCTGCCTCTCAGAAAAGGGTATCATCACCACCTGGGCGGTCAATGGCTAATGCCCCAGTGAGGGGCTGGAGGCACAGTGAGCCACTGGTCCCTGAATATCCTGCCCTCCAGCTCCCAGAGGACAGTGGATTGTGGCCTGGTCAGGCCTCTCTACCCACCAGCCTACTTGGGCCGTAGTCTTGGTTGTCCTCTTTGCAGTTTCCCACGCCCTGGGTTCCTGGCCTAACTGCAGATGAGGTCCTGGCCAGCTCCATGCCTGGCTGTGACTCTTGGAGCAGGGGATGAGTGCTGTCATCCCCCTGGCCTCAGTAAATGTCTTGGTGTGGGACGGGGTGTAAAAATATCACCCAAAACACCCCTCCTGCCGTCAGCGGGCTCTCTGATCACCTGGGCTTCATAACCACCTGGCTCTGTGGACCTGAGCTGGACTGCTTCCATGTTGACCCTGTGTCCATGTCTGCAGCATGAGAAGGACAAGAGCTACCCTCCTAGGGGTTTCTGAGGTGATGCTTAAAAAGGGGCGAGGCCTGACATGGGCAGGGCAGGTGGGACAGGCTTGCAGTCATCTTCCTCCTCCATCCACACCATTCTCACTCAATCCTCACCACATTCTCTTCCCTCCATCCTCTGGTCCATGTCCCCTGTCCCCTCACTCAAGGACCGGCAGCCTCAGCCTCCTGTCCAGGACCCCTGCAGCCAGGATTTCCTCTGTCTGCTCCAGAGCCCTTAATCAGTGCCTCTATGTCGTCTTCTCTTGGTTACATCGATGTTTGGATTCTCACCTTGCCCGTAAACTACCCCCAAGGGCTGAGAGCTTGATGATGGGTTCTTTCTCAGTGACATTTTGGTGAATGGCTGACATTTCCTGGAAATGAACTGGCTGCAGACCTGGCTCTTGAGGGTGTTCCCTGTCCTACAGCTAAAAGACCAAACAGGCCCCTGGGGCCCTCCAGTCTCTTTCAACAAGTGGGTTTTGAGCTACTGTGTAACAGACAGATGTCACTTTCTGGTGGTGTTGGACGCAGGCTGCTCCAGAACATTCTATCATTGGGCTTCTCATCAAGCCTTGGTGGTGGTGGTGGTGGGATAGCTCAGGGCTAACTTCCAACAGGTAAAGCCAAGGGGCCAAGTAAAGGGAGGCAGGCTGAGTGCAGTGAAGTCTGTGTTGCAGGCCTGGGAGAGAGCATGGCTTGTTTGAGACATCTTGGCAGTCCAGATTGGGAACACAGGCTTGCTGTGTGAAAGGCACTGAGGGGCAGGGGGTGTACATGGGGTGCCAGGAGGTGAGGCAGGAGAGACCTTGGCAGGAGCCCATCCTGAAGTCCATGCTCTAGGCCAGGGCTCCACTCTCAGACCCACCCCAGACCTACTGAGTCAGAGTAAGCCCAGGCTTATAGTAAGAGCTCTAAGTGAGCTGGGGTGGGGGTGGGGGCTTTCATCTTGGGAGCTACGTTTTCTCATTGGTCAGATGGCAAGGATATTATCCTTTGTAGAATGATTTTAAAAAATTTACCTGTGGTGTCCAGCCCGCAGGCAGGGAGTGCCTTGGGGACAAACACATCTGTGCAGCTCAGAAGCTGCGGTTATCAGATCTAATTTTTTTTTTTTTTTGGCATCTACAAGCCTTTATGCAGATTAGCTCAATTCCTCTTCATTGCAGTCACAGATGGGGAAACTGAGGCAAGAGAGAAGTTAAGAAAGTCAGCCAGGGGCTCACTGTTGTCTCCTTGTTGTGCTCTCAGAGAGTGAGTCGCCTGAGAAAGCTGCAGAGCCACACCACAAAGAAACTGAGACGGGATCCTAAAAAATAACCTGTCAGAAGGTAAAGAAAGAGAACAGGAAACATACAGGGACCATAATAAGATGGCAGAGTTAAGGGCACAGCTCCTCTGGATGGTGGCCTGGACAAAGGGCAGTGATCTGCCATTGGTGATCTGGAGGGGTGTGGGCAAGGGCAAGAGGCCGTGGACAAGGAGTTGCCAGGCAGGGCCTGAATCTGGAGGGCTCCCCAGACAAAGGCACAGCGGCAGAAAGGGACACAACTGTTTCTGGAGCTTTCGTATATTTGGCCTGGTGGGGAAAAGCGTCTTGAAAGGTCTGGGTGAATCTTGGTGTATGCGCGTGTAGCACCTCCTGTGGACTGGCTGAAAATACACTGAGCAGCTCCTGGGGGGGGGGGGCGCCTGGGCTGGGCCTTAGCCCCACAGAGTGACATGACAGCTAAGGAGGAAGTGCTTCATGCATCAAGCCCCGCCCACTCAAACTGGGCTTTGGAGCCAGCCTGGGGTCCCGCAGGGCCTGCTCAGCTGTGAGACTGTAAACAAGAGACTTCCTCTCTCTGACCCCAAGGCAGTGAGGATTCCTGCCTCCTGGCTGAGGGGTGACAGTGGCATCCGGCAGGCTGGCTGTGGCCTGCCCTTGGCATGGTCCTTGGAGCTGCCCTTCCATCTCTCCTTCACTCTGAGGCCCTTTCCCACCCTTGAGCCAGTGGCCAGGCACCCAGGGCCTCGGTCTGAAGGGATGTGAATGCTCATTGGCCCCAGACTGGCCACTCTGCCCCATGCCCCATGGCTGATGAGACCCCATGTGCCAACTGCTCACCAGCACCAGGCTTTTCATTTCCACCTCACTTGTCAAGTAGGGGAGTGCATTTTGACAAAGTTGTTGGATTCACTCAGGCTTAAATCCAAGCTCCTCCCCTTATTAACTGTGTGACCTGGGGCAAGTCATTTCCCTCTCTGAGCATCTCTCTTCATCCATCAAATTGGCTATAACCCCCAGCATACTGAAGAAGACAGAAGAGTCTGCATTGGAAGGGCCCAGAACAAAGCCTGACCTGTGGTAGATGGTCCTTGGCAGATATTTCTGTTTTAAATTCAGCTAAATCCCATCACCTCCAGCCCCAGATGTACCTTTTCCGACCTGGAGCTGTTCCAGCCCTGGGGGCCAAGTGGGCTCCTACTTAGTGCCAGCTTCCTCAGAGCTTTCCTGAAAATTCCTGAGGGCTCGGGAAAAGGAGAACAACAGATTTCATTAACTCCCAGTGACTGGCAGCATCGTGTTTTTATCTGGGCTGCGTCGCCATGGCAGCCTCATGGTGGGGTTGTTGAGGGGGCGGGCGGAGCTATTGTTCCTGCCATTGTCTGTTCTGGAACACAGGCCCAAGAGAAAGGGACTGGCATGGGCACCCAGTGGCACATGGCTGCAGGCAGCCGTGAAGTCAGAAGCCATCTGGGGAGAAGGGGGGATGTGGCCTGGCTGCAACCCCAGTGTGCTCTGGGACCCATCTGAGGAGGTTTGATCTGGAGCCTCCCAACGTGGGAATATGGGTGCGCCCTGGGCTTTTTGAAGCTGGGGGCAGCCACGGGGTTCCTGGAAGAGGGCCACAGAGGGCTGCTGGCAGCAGTACTCCCCGACCCTGCCCAGGCTCAAACTATGGCTCTGCCACCTGTCATCGATACAGCAATTGTTCCCCACTTCATCTGTAAAATTGGAGTAATGCCGGTTACCCCAAAGGGTTATGTCAGAGCAGCTGGGTATAAGGCATTGGAGAGGGTTTGGTTCTGTTTTCTGGGGGTAAGGAACAGCTGCCTGTTTGCCTAACCTCCTCGAGGCAGGGATCCCTGGTACAGATACCCCTAGGATGCCCTGGCTTAGGAGAGGAGGAGGTGGAATTAGAGATGCCCAATCCGAGTGGGTGTAGGACCAACTGGGGACGGAAGGCAGGCTTCCCGGGCCTACTTTCCCTCCTGCAGAGAGGATTCAGAGGCCTGAAGCTAGGCGGGAAGTGCCCAGTGGGGCTGCGCCTGGGTAGGAAGTAAGGGAAGCGCAATTGGAGCTGGAACTCCTTGGGCAGAGGCGCCTAGAAGAAAGGAAGAGGGACGCGCGGCACGTTAGGGGGAGACAAAGAACCCGTGCCCATGTCCCGAAGATCAGGAAGCCCCGGTGCGGGACCGGGACGTTCCATGCTTCAGGCAGCTAGGGGGGTGGGTACGAGGCCGGGAATGCGGGGGCTGCCCCGCGTATGCAAGGGACTGAAGCTGGGCGTCGGGTGAGCTGCTTGTAGGGTTCTCAGAGGCAGACCACCTTTCGGCGCCCCGGAGGCCTGCCCACAGGCCTCAAAGTACCCTTTCCAGGCTGGGGTACCCTAGGCCTGAGGATGCGGGTGGGGTCTCTTGCACGTTCAGCGTCCGAGCCTGGCCTTCGCGCGCCCCCTACTGGCCCGCCCGGGGCCCCCTCGGTACACCAGCTCGGCGGCGGTAGCCCTGTCTCAGATCCGGGGAAACCCTACCGGGGAAACCTGGAAACATGACGTCAGTCTTCTCGGTGACGTCACCGGACCCCCGGGGAGCGCGGGGGTTCCCGCAGAGGAGTCTTCCCCGGGACGGCACAGGGCGCGGGCGCGGACAGGGAAGTCGTCAGGACCCGCGGCGCGCATTTGCAGCGCCCTGTATCTACCCTACAGGTCCCGCGCGGTCCCGGGTGACGCCTGCCCCGCGCACCCGCCGGCGCCATGGGAAGGAGCGGGCACCGCTGCTGCCCCCCGCCGGCGCGCGCACGACTTGAGCCCCGCCGCGGGCAGCCCCCTGCCACGGGTCTCCGAGTGACGCGGGCGGCATCTGGGAGCGTGGCGCGGTCCCGGGGCCGCGCGGAAGAGTTCAGTGTCCAGTGAAGCAGCCGAGGATCCGCTGCCAGCGCCGCCGCCATGGTTATGTCCCAAGGCACCTACACGTTCCTCACGTGCTTCGCCGGCTTCTGGCTCATATGGGGTCTCATCGTCCTGCTCTGCTGCTTCTGCAGCTTTCTGCGTCGCCGCCTCAAACGGCGCCAGGAGGAGCGACTACGCGAGCAGAACTTGCGCGCCCTCGAGCTGGAGCCCCTCGAGCTCGAGGGCAGCCTGGCCGGGAGCCCCCCAGGTCTGGCGCCGCCGCCACCACCACACCGCGGCCGCCTGGAGGCGCCGGCGCACGCGCAGCCGCACGTGCACGTACACCCGCTGCTGCACCACGGGCCCGCGCAGCCGCACGCGCACCCACCGCCGCACGCACACCCGTACCACCACGCCATTCCGCACCCGCCGCCGCCGCACTTGGCCGTGCCGCCGCGGCCCTGGAGCTACCCGCGCCAAGGTAAGGATCGACCCCAGGGGGCGACCCGTGGCTTCGGTAGGGGGTGGGTTCGCCGCAGACATGCGAGGCTTCCCCGGGATAGCCCCGCCCAGGACCCGAGGAGGCGGGAGCGAGCTCACCGGAATTGGCCCTGGGTCTGGGGTTAACGGCTGGCCACACACCCCGGGAGGGGAAAGACGGCCTCAGCCCCCCGGACCGCTTCCCACTCTGCAGCGGAATCGGACATGTCCAAGCCACCGTGCTACGAGGAGGCGGTGCTGATGGCCGAGCCGCCGCCGCCCTACAGCGAGGTGCTCACGGACACGCGCGGCCTCTACCGTAAGATCGTTACGCCCTTCTTGAGCCGCCGCGACAGCGCTGAGAAGCAGGAGCAGCCGCCGCCCAGCTACAAGCCGCTTTTTCTGGACCGGGGCTACACGTCGGCGCTGCACCTGCCCAGTGCTCCGCGGCCGGCCGCGCCGCCCTGTCCTGCTCTCTGCCTGCAGGCCGACCGCGGCCGCCGAGTCTTCCCCAGCTGGACCGACTCGGAGCTCAGCAGCCGCGAGCCCCTGGAGCACGGAGCTTGGCGCCTGCCGGTCTCCATTCCCTTGTTCGGGAGGACTACAGCCGTATAGAAGGGCGCCTGGCGTCCCGCGCCCCACCCACGGACTCCTTGTCTGACTGCGGGGCTTTTTAAATGCTTCCCTTGGACTGGGGTAGGGGGCCTGGGGGGGGAGGGATTTCTTACCCTGTTTGTTACATTTTGAGGATAATAAAGGTGTGTGATCTGCTTTGGTATAAGCGGAGGGGGATACCTGCTGTTTGCGCCCATGGTTCAGCGAGGGCCTGGAGGCCGGCTCTGTAGGTGCCTCGGCAGGAAGGGCCCTGAAGGCAGGGTTTCGGGCTACAAGTTGGCCCGAGGGTGCAGAACTAAATCAGAGATAAGCTTGCTTCGTGGAGCAAAGGCTAATTTCAGGGATGTCGGTCGTGGCGCCATCTAGTAGCAAAGAGATTTGATCCCTCTGCTGTGGGCTTGGAAGTGAGAGGAGTTGGGCGGGAATGGGGATCTGGAGGGCGGGCAGCCCACCCCAGATCAGCCCCTGGAGGCCCGGAGCAGCAGGCCCAAAGGGATCTGGATATCTTTATTAACAGACATGAGCACGACCCGTTACAGAAGTTTGTGCTTTCCAAAAAAGACAGTTACTGAACGTGAAAAAGGAACCCAAGCAAAGGAGTTCAGGAGGGGCCACCCGAGCCCCACCCACAGCCCTGACCTGGATGGCGCTTAGGGCCTCCAGCCTGGGACCTGCCCAGCAGGAGGGGGCAGGCGAGGGCCAGGGAAGCCGAGGAGCCCCTGCTGAGCCTGCTACTTCCTTTTGGGTCAGGCAGGGGTTGAGAGAGGTCGGGGAGGGGGTTCCCAGGGAGCCAGAGCCCACGAGCCATTTATTGCCATGTTTTAAAATTCGTGCAAAATATCTGAAGCCCTGGACAGAGAATACAAAGTGATATTTTTCCAAGAAACATAAAACTAAGAAAAGAGGTGGGGGAACATTTTCCCACCAGAGCCCCCCTCCCACAACCAGGCCCCAAGCAGGGTGAGGCCGCCACCCCGGCCAGCTGAGCAGGGAGAACTAAGAGCTACAATCTGGACCTGGCAGGGAGGGGGCGAAATCAGCAACAGCGTCTCAACTACCAACGGGAGGAAAACCAGTCAACTGTACAAGTCTCCTATCAACTTTAAAAAAAAGAGAGAGAAAAGCTGTAAAAGTTGGGCCCTGTGGGTAAGGAAGCGGCCAAGTCCCGGGCCGGCGCCGGGATCTGGAGTGGGTGCCAGGCGGAGTGGGTGCCAGGCGGAGCTGCTGCGAGTGCAGGCACGGCAGGCCGTCTGGCCAGAGGCCGGCGGAGGTGGGCGGCCGTGGCAAGGGCAGCCTGAGGGCAGGTACTACTGCTAATCGCCACCCTCGAAGCCCTCCTCCTCTTCCGGTACTGGGTCTGCATCCCAACAGGTGATATCGATTTCTATGGTGTAGGAAAGGGAAGGAAGGGAAGTTTAGATGATGGCCCCACCCCAGACCCATGATTTTGTACCCCCTAAACCCTGGGAGCTGGGCTTGGCCGGCTGGGAGGTGGGGGGCAAGCGCAACCTGCCCACGCGGAAATCCAGCAACCCCACCCGAATCCCCACCCCATCATCCATCCCAGTACTACCTGGAGGCTTGTTGTAGAACACAGGAGGCGGAGCCTTAGCACACAGCTCTTCTGATTGGGCAAACTCCTCCTCCTGTGATTGGCTGAAGTACCCCTCACTGGCCTGTAGGGGGAGACCACCAGGTCAGTGGGCCCCACCCAACAGGCTGCAGGGCTGACCTACCAGGCCAGAGCCTGTTTCCCTGGCAACCAGAGATTCCATTAGTTGCCAAGGAAACGAGAGATGCTTGCCTTGGGAACAAAAGCCGAGCTAGTTCAGGGAGGGGGAGTGGAAGGAGTTTCCCCCCAATAATGTGGGTCACAGAGAAGGGGCATACAGCTGCAAAGCCCCTCTGGGGCCCCAACCCCCCACACACACCCTACACCAGGCTGCCCCTGCCCCCACCTGGGTCCCCTCCTTCTGGGTGGTCTCGCCGTTGGTCAGCAGGTGGGGCTCAGACTCCTGCTCCTGTTCCGACTTCTGCTCCGGCTCCTGCTCCAGCTCCTGCTCCAGCTCCTGCTCCAGCTCTGCCAGAGCTAAAGGCAGAGTTGGGGCCTGGGAAGTGGCCAGGGGCTCCCCTTCTACCTCCCCCTCTGCATCGCAGAAGGTGGCTGGTGGCTCGGGCAGCTCATCAAAATTGAGAAGGTTGGCACAGCCTTCACCTGCTGGTGGCAGTGGCTCCTGCACACCCTCATCCAGCAGGGGCACCTCTGCCAGAGTGACCTCGGCCCCAGAGGGAAGTATGGCGGCTCGGGGCTCAGCCTGGAACGCAGAGGCCTCCTCCCCATTGCCAGGCCATAGGTCAATGAGGCTGGCAGCAGCAGGGGGGACAGCGTTGGCAACAGCGGTGTCAGCAGCAGCAGCGGTGGCTTCAATGGCGTCAGCTCCATCAGCATCAGCCACAAAGGTGGCAGCCGCGGTGGTGTCAGCTGTGGCAGGCTCCAGAGGGGCATCCAGGATGGCCTGGCCTGGAGACTCCATGAATGACAAGTCCTCCGGGGGGCCGTCTTGCCCCCGGGGGGGCTCCCTTGCCTGAAGGGGCTCCTCCTTGGGGCCAGCCCAGGCCTCAGGGGCTGCTGCTCTGGCTTCCTTGCTGGTCTCTTCACTCTCCAGGCTGGGGCTGACCTCCTGGGTCTCTGTCATAGCACCGATCAAGGGGACAGATGCAATCAGCATCCTTGGGGAAGGGGCAGGGGCCACAGGCAACCACTGTCTAACACCCAACCCACCCTCTGGCGAATGAGGGAGTCGGGGACCCCGAGAAAGGAAGTCCTCCATTAAGGCCTCCAGGCAGGACACCTTCTGGCCGGCCAGAAAGCAAACCTGGGGCACCGCACTGTCCCTTCACCCAGCCGTCTATAAATCACTCCACAGCCCCGGGAGGAAGGCCTGGTTCACACTTCACAAGATCCCTGGGGTGTGTTACCATGGCAATCTAGGGTAGCCAGCCCAGTGCAGGGAGGACTTCTCCCTCACCTGGGGCAGGTGGTGGTGGTGGTGGTGGTGGCGGCGGCTGCGAGGACGTGACCTCATCCAGGGCCCGTTCGATCTGCTCAGCGATAGGGGTGGAGGCCGTGCTGGAATCCGACGGGCTCCGGGTGGGGATGGGGACGGGGGCCATCCTCCTGTGACTGTCCAAGTGACTGCCTGTAGAACAAACCCCCGGGACTGGTCAACGAGGGCTGGGGAGCTGAGCAGGACCAGGAGTGTCCACCTTGGGGCCTGCCCAGCACCTCCTCTCTGGAGTCTGGGTGGGGGCCGTGAGCTCCCCAGGCCCCCCTAGGGGCCAAACCACAGCTCCAGACCGTATAAATGAGGCCCCCAGGGGGCCAGGGCCCCTGCAGGACCAGGGGTAAGAGGCAGACAGGACCTGCTCTGGGGACAAAGACCAGAGAGCAGCCGTCAGGCTGGGCGGGGGGCAGCGAGGGCCGGGGGCGCTGCTGGGAAGTGGGGCCCTCCTTACCCCCCCGCCGAGGCCTGGGCCTGCTACCTACATGGGAGGGAGGAAGAGAGGTTTGGGGTGCGGTGACAGGTGATATAGGGAAAGGGAGTCCGTGGAGGGGAAGAGGAGGAGGAGGAGGAGGAGGAAGGCCCACTGTCCGATGCCTTTATGAAAGGGCAGTACGGACGACCTGCCAAGAGAGACAGAGAGAGAGAGAGACAGAGGACAAGAGAGGGTCAGTCTCCCCCACCCCTGCCCTGAGGCCTCACATCCCCCTCACGTCCCCCCACCCCGGGCTGGCCCTGGACGTCCAAGCTGCCCTCAGCCAGGGTGCACATTCAGCCAAGCTGGGCCACAGCCACAAGCCACCAGCTGACTCTCCGCCAGCACCCTCCCATCCACACATGACAAGGAGGCCGATAACACACAGCCAGCCTCTCTGAGGAGCCGCCCAGCAAGGACAGCCTGCCCCACTCAGGGACCCCAGCACAGGGTTACACACACAGCAGGTGCAAACACACACATACCAGCAGATGGAGAGTGGGAGGGGGCACCGGGGGCAAGCAGAAGCCAGCCTAGGTGCCTTGGGTGCAGGCTCCAGGCTGTTCAAACTTGGGGGCAGGGCAAGGACCAACCCATCAGCCAGCCCCCCAGGCCAGACCTAGTGCAACCCCACCCAGGCCACTCTCCACTGCCTTCTGCACAGCCAGTGAGCCCCCACCAGAGCTGTCCAGCTGTCCCCCCACTGCCCCTACCCCGCCAAGGCCCTGCACAGCCCCCACCCTGAGCCCATCTCCATCCTGCCACCTGGGAAGTGGTGGAGGGGACCACACTTGCTGAACTGCCTCGGCCTTCTCCAAAGGGTCCTTGGGCAAGGCTTTCTCCTCCAAGAGATAGTCCCAAAGAGGCTCGGGGCTGAAAGCTGAGGAGTGGGGGTCAGGGTGGGCGTGGGACATGGGACTACCTGGCCGGTGGTTGAAAGGCGAGGGCACATCGCAGCTGCCTGAGGAGGCTGAGGCAACTCGTTCCTGCTGCTTGAAGAACTCCCGGGGGTTGTCTGGTCGCTGGGCAATAATAGCGGCTGCCTCCTGGGGGTGCAAGGAGGGAGTCAGGCCAGGGAGAGACAGCCCCTGCCCGCCTCACCTGCCCTGTCCCCCGGCTCTCACCTCTACCTCTGATTCCAACTTCTTCATCTGGGTCTCCTCTTCCTCATCCCGATGGTCACCCTGGAAACCAAAGGGACAGTGTCCTGGGCAATAACCCCTCCCCACCCCAGGGTGTTCGGTCTTTTTATGGCCCCATGTTTCTTCCACAATCTGGCAGGAAGGATCTCGTGGTGGCATCTCGGCTTCCCCCACCACCTGTGACACACACAGCCTGTCCTCTCCATCGTCATGCCCTTGGCTACCTCATGGCCAGCCTGGACAGCTTTTGCGGCACCCAGCTCAACTCCTCCCTGCTCCCTCATCTCATATCCAACTAGCACGCAAGGCCATCCAAGAAGCTCACTTCCTTCCTGTGTAACTTTTCTCGGACCTCCTTCAGGGACCTCACCCCCGCCCACCCCTGTCCCCGCCAGCCCCCCATCATTGGCCTGGATATTGGCATCATGGCAGGGGCTTCCTTACTAGTCCCCTTGCCTCTCTAACTCTCCTCATCTAATCTTGTTCTCTCCAGGCCTCAAAAAGACCTTTCTAAAGTATTGATCGGACTATGATTTTCCCTAGTTTGAAATCTCTCCGGAGGTTCCCATGAGCAGTTACTGGCTGAAGTAAGCCCAAAGATGGCTTTTGTTTTGCCGGTTTGATGTCCTGTTTTGTTTAAAAAAAAAAAAAGGTCAGAGTGCTTCATACTGAAATCTGGATCTCCAGTTTCTCTCGAAATGCCAGAAGCCCTGGTAAAACCCCGGCGCGCGTTCCCTCTGGCAGCCATGGCAGGTGCGGCGCTGAAGCGGCCCCCATGTGGGGCGTGTGCGGTCCCACCACTCCCTACTGCCCTCTCTGCACACATGACACTTTGAGATCTCAATTCCCCTGGCCTGGCCCAGTCCCCTCCCCACACCTGATCTAGACCCCCTCACCTCTCCAACAACCTGCTCCATCCCCCAAAGTCCCCAGCCATGCCTACTGGTTTCTACCTCCATGTCTTGGCATGAGAGATGAATCTTCCCCCAAGTGCCTGGCCCCCATCCTCAGGTCTGACTCCCCCCATTTCCAGCTCCAGGGTGGGCACTGCCTCCTCGGGGAAAGAGGTCCCTGGCCTAGTCAGGTCATACCCTTCTCTGGGTCCCCACGGGATGTTCCAGTGCACATCACTGATCCCAGCAGATCATTATTTAGTATTCCTGGAATGGCCACCCCCACCGGCCTGAGACTGACACAGGAGGACTCAGGTTGGTGTATATGTGGCCAGTACAAGGTCCGAGCTTGCTCACTCACTACAGAACACCAAAAGCTTCCCAGTGGGAGCCCTCTACTATTCAGGTGGTAAACTGGACAAAGGGCTTGGTGGGGAAAGGAAGGAAAGCACTACAAGAGATAGAGAAGTAAGAGGACTTGTTTCTGAATGTATAACCAAGAACATAAACTGCCTGGGTGCATAAGGGGAATAATGGCCTTCAAAGGATCCCCCCCTCAAAAGGGCTGTCTCTCTCATGATATTTTGTGTGTCCTCCAGAATGAAGCCTGAACATCCCCCCTGACCCTGTTCTCCCTTCCCAACTGAATTTCCCCTGCTCCTTGGGCCATGGGGCTCCAGTCAGGCCAGGCTCCTTGCCTTCCCCTAAATATATATCCCAGCTGCTCAGCCTTTGCTCATGCTCTGCCCCTGACCAATAAAACCTTACTAGTTCCTCTGCCTCCTTCAAAGAAGGGAACAGGTAGCTTACTGCAAAGGCTTTAACAACCAATCAGTGGACAACAATGAAACAACAAATTAGGGCTGTGGGTAGAAGACAGAGATCAATATCCTAAATATGAGGGCAAAGGGCATTGCTTCAGATATGTGGAAGCTCCCTGGCAGCCCAGGCAAAAAGGGAACCCAGAAAAGGAACACAATTCGTGTTGTCAGGGGACAGGAAGCAGAACAACTCCTCAAGGCAAGAGAAGGCATTTTATGGTGTTAAATTCCAAAGTTTCTCATGTGGGACCTTACCTAGGAGGCCTGATGATAACTGGTAAAGATGAATCATCAGTACAGGAAATTCACTATACTGTTTTCTTTACCTTGGTGTGTGTGTGAGACAGAGAGAGAAATTTTCTGTAAAAATAAATAAGCTTTTTCAAAAAGACCTTGTCCATCTTCTTCTCCACCGTGTTTCCAGGAGCTGGCACCCGGCAGGCAGCAAGTGTTTTTTGAATGAATGATTGAGGCTGGAACTCACTAATGGAACATCAGCTCCACCAACCCAATGGTCAATATGATCAGGGGGACCTACAATAGTCTCTTCACACCAGCTGCCCTGCCTCCTACCTTGCAATCTCCTCTGGGTGTGACCCTGGCACCGCTTTGGGTCCCCAGCGCCCAATGTCAGCCCATCACAGTCCTACTCCAGACAAGTACTGCCCCATCTCCCTTCCTCAACCATGCCAAACTCAACCCCAAGTGGCCTCAGCTAGTTCTGAAAATAAAAAATTCAATTCAAAGCAGAGATTTGACTCCACTGTGATTTTCAAAAGGACCAATTCACACATCCTATGGGCCAGTCCCAATGTTTGAAGATTCAGACAGAACCCCTGGAGCAAGAGAGCTGCTCTAAAGAGATGCTACACACTTGCATACAGACATTCAAAGCGCTGCTCTGGATCCCATCCTGGGCTCTGCACCATGCTCAAATCGTGGGGATCAGGCCCCAAATCCCGCAAATGCAGGAACCATGTCTAATACACCCTGAGTCTACCCCCAAACCCCCAGGGCCCACTGAAGGACCAGAGGGAGCCTGGTCGACGAGTGTCTGGGTCACAAGTGGAATTTTCTCTTCCAATCTGGAGTACCGGTTTCTCCAAGGAGGAGTCTCCATGACCAGAAACCAGAGCCCCCCTGTTTGGGACCAGGCCTGACACTCTAACACACCCCTTTCTCAGAGGAGTACTCAGAACCTCCAGCACCATCCTCAAGCACTGATCACCCCTCTCACCGCCGCCACCGCCCCAAGACCCAAGAACCCAGGCATCGTCTGTCTTCACTTCCCTGACCTGGAGCCTGGGAGCCCTGGCTAAGAACTTACAAAGATTGACTGCTCCTTCAACAGCCTCTTGGCCTCTTCAGCTTCCAGAGTCTGCTGTTTCCTCCTAGAATGATAAGCCATTACGCACATCCTTGGGGTGGGCCCGGGCGCAGGATGCGGTTCCAGGCTACCTGGGAAGGGGGAACGGAGGGGGCACACCTGTGTTCCTCAATCTGCTGTTCCCGCTCCCGGTAACGCCGTTCCCGCTCCTCTTGCTCCTGCCGCTCCTGCTCCATCCGTTCCTGCTCAAACCTCAGCCTCTCGTCCAGCGCCTTCTTCCTTTCCTCCTCCTTCCTCAGCTCCTCCTCCTTCTGCAACCCCCATGCCAGGGAAGTGTAGGCCCTGAGCTGGGAGCCCAGCCCCCGGCCCTCCATCTCACCCCTTACCTAGGGTTGGGGGAGGTACCAGTCCTGGGAAAGCTGGGGAGCCCCTCTTTGGAATATGCAAACTCACACAGAGAGAACACATTACTGGGTGAGGGGGAGGAGTTTCTGTTTGGGGCACGATGGAATAATTTTGGTCATGGATGTCAGTGATAGAAGCACAACATTGTGAATGGAATTAAACAAAGCACTGAAACGTATGCTTGAAGGTGGTCAAAATGGGAAATTTTAGGTTGTCTAGGGATTGCCACAGTAAAAACGAAACAAAACAAAACATAAAGGGTTCCCTTTAGAGTGGCACCAGGGGGTCAGGGAGGGTCGGGGTTGACGCTCGCACCTTGGCCTGTTCCCAAAACTGCTCCCGGTTAATCCGCTTCATTTCCACGGCCGCGTCCGTCTTCTGGTAGGTGGTGCCCTGTGGAGTCAAATGCCCCGGCATGAGTGCAGACTGGCACTCCAGGGGGTCTCCACGCTCAAAGAGTGAGGACAAGGAGGGCCAGGCGCAGGGGCTGGGCCATGGGGGCAGAGCCCCTGACAGGCCCAGGCGGCACGCACTGACCACAGGCTCAGCATTTTCCTCTTCACGCAGTCGCAGGCGGTGCAGCACCGGGCTGGAGAGCCGCGCCAGCCCGTTGGAGAGCCGCTGCCCGATAGCACCGGTGTCGATGTCTTCCACACTGCTGGCGTTCACGATGACGTCGACACCCTTCAGCGAGAAGGCCGCATTCAGGCAGCATCCCAGCTCCTGTCACCACCCCCAGCACCCAGTCGCCCCCACCCCAGTGGCTGTCCCTGCCCCCACCAGCCCCAGTCCCACTCACACACCTGGAAGAACTCAGCCACCTTAGCCACGTGGCTGGCACAAGCACACTTGCGGGCATCAGGTACATCTTCCCCGACCTGCAAAATACCCAGTGAGGAGGGTGGGGGTCAGGAAAGGACAAGGTGGGGCAGCAGCCTTGGATGATGTCAGTGGGCAGAGGAGGGGCACAGAGGGTGGCTGACCTGGGGCCCCCACTTCCCCCCAAACCCCAGCCCTAATTTGCATACCCAGTTGATAAGCACGTATTTTGGCAGAGCGGCCTGGGAGTCCTTGACACTGCAGAAGCCGTACATCACCTTCTGGTTCTCAAAGTGGCCAGAGAGCTCCTGCAAGCCCCCTTCTGGGGGAGTCAGGAGGACATCAGGACTCCCTGCCTTCCAAACCCACCCCCCCACCAAGGGCCTGGAACCCCAAAGGAAAGACTCCTTGTGGGTTCTACAAGCTTGCCTCCTACCCGCCCCGGAGCTTTCTGGCCTCCAAGATCTGCGGGTCCCACAGTTTTGTGTTTGTGTGAGAGACAGGGGGCAGGCAGGCTCCAGCTTTGTCTCTGAATCCTCTGAAGCCTGATTTGGAACAGGACTAAGGAAGTGTCTGCCGGCTCAGCACTCTTCACACATCATCACCCTCACTCTTCACACATCATCCTGTCTCACCCATGAGTGCCCAGTGGTGTGAAATAAAGCCTTCCGGCTCTGGAGAGTGGGACTTATCTGGACCCATCCCTTCTCAGTCCCTTCCTTCCTGGTGGGGTGACTTTGGGCAAGTCACTTTCCCTCTCTGAGCCTCAGTGTCCTCATTAAATGGGAAAACAAAGCTCCCTCCCTCCCCACCCTCCAGGGATAACAGGGATGATGGCAGCGGAAGGACAGTAGCCAGACAAGAGTGGGTCTGCTGGATGCAGGCGGAAATGTGGCCCTGAGCCAGGCGAGTGGGGAAGAAAACAACGGAGGAGGGGGCGGAGAGGAAGGCAAAGGAATGGCTGGAATTCTTACCTCCTGACGCTGCAAGCTTGAGGTCATCGGAGCCATCCTCATATGTGTACAGGGCCCTGGGGAGAGGGAGGGGCAGCTTGGCGAACTTTTAGGGCCTGGGCTGCCCATTTTGGGTGGGGATGGTTCTGGGAAGGGAGAGGGGAACAGAGGAGGCAGGGTGAGGGGGTGGGAGGTGGGTTGTGGTCCAACATGTGTGGCATCCTCAAGAGAAAAGGACCAGCCACCATTTCTGGCGGGAGCTCAGCAGGGAGGGGAGATGGGGGGAGATGTGAGGCCGGTGGAGGGAAACCTGGGGTCAGGTTGAGAAGGGTCCGGGGTGGAAGGGGGTTTGGGGGGGAAACGGAGCCCAACCGCCTGGTTGGGCTCAGCGCTTCGGTGCCCGCGCGCATCCCGGTCCCAGCCCCAGCCCCAGCCGCCTTCCACAGAGCGGGTGTGTGATGGAGCTTCCAAGGCGACAGTTCCTTGGTTACCGTTCCCCGGCGACCACGCTCCTCAGCCCCCATTGGCCAACACCAGGAACCTACCTGGCGCATGCCTCGTTAACGCCGCCCCTTCCCCCTCCGGAGGGGGGAGGGGGTTGGGGGAGGAGGAGCAGATAGAACCTGGTGCGCACAGCTCTGGGCATCCCCCGGTAACCATGGCAACCTGGCAATTGGCACACTACCGGCCCACCCAGAGCCGCCCGCCCGCTTTCTCCTCGCACACAAAGGACCTCGGAGACCCGCCCTCAGCCTCAATCTCCTCCTCCCTGAAATGGGGATGCGGTCACTGGAAACACCCTGGCCACGACTCTGGCCCCAGGGTGGCGTTGGCGCTCCTGGACTTCCAGCAACCCCCCCCCCAGGCCACCTCCGCCCTGGCTGAGGCCCTGGGCTCCTGGAACTGCCGGCCTTTCTGCCTTAGCTTCGCCAGAAAAGCTGACCTAGCATCTCTCCCTCCCTCCCTCCTCCCCTGGCTTTTATTCCCCAGGCACCGAAGTAGCATCCATTTCATGGAAGGGAATGCAGAGGCGCCTCCATGGAGACGCAGGCAGAGGCTGAGGACCCAATTAGAGGAGAGGGCCTGGGGCCTCAGGTTCAAGAGTGTTAGGACCCTTCCCAAATGCTTGGTTCTTAGAGGCTGGGGGCTGGGGGGAGGGGAGATAGGAGCAAGAAGGAGGTGGAGAAGAGAAGGGAGGGGGAGAGGCAGAGGAAGAAACAGGGAGAGAGGTAGAGTAAGAGGAAAGAAGTGAAGGGATAAAGAGGAAAGGAAGGAGGGAGGGTGGAGGGAAGGAGGGAAGAAGACAAGGCCCAGCCCTAGTCCCATGAGGTCAGTGCAAGCCATTGTCTGGGCCAAATGCCACCCCCCCAGTCCCTCCCCTGCCCAGGAGCCCTCCCTCCTTCCCTCCTGAAAGGGACACAGGTGGGCTTTGGGGCCAGGAGCTCCTGGTCCAACTGTTGCCCCCTGTCCCAGCCCCAACAGCTGCTTCTCAGGACAGCTGTCCCACCACCTGTTGGGCTGCCCTAACCCACCACTAGGAACAAAAGGGCTTCAAAGAAGTAAGGTCTGCCCCTCCCCATTCCACAGATGAAAAACTGAGGCAGAACTCAGGGATCCTGGTTCCCAAACTCAAACCCTTCTGCCCTGGCTTTCGACCCAGAGCTCCATCCCAGGCCTGTACCTTCATACCAGGCACTGGATGGTCACATCGGATGGCTCCCTGATCCCAAATATTTCCCAGCCTCCAGCCTTTGAACATCCAGCTGGCACCCTTTGCAAGCAAGGCCAGACCTGCTTCTCCAACCTCCCCCTGTGGTTGAAATCTGTCAGTCCCTGGGGCCTCAACACCAGCTCTCCAGTAAGCCCTGCCCTGGGCTGTACCTCCCCGGAACAATTACCACCCTCCACCGGGATCTGAAGACATCTAAACCCACCCCAGATCCCGCTAGACCAGCCATATATCTTAAACCAATCAGGGCACCCTGGGTGGGTGGGAGCTGATGAAAGCACAAGGAATCAGAATCCGAGGGGGCTCAGAAATCTACTTATCTCACCAGGTCCACCCCCTGGAGACACTGCCCCAGACCAGGTTTTCTTGAAGGCAGGAGCTCTGACTCAACCAACAAATATTGCTCTCTGGGTCCAGGGGCCAGGATGAGAGCAACATTAGTAGATATTTGTGATAATGGCCCAAACTCTTAGAAATCACCTAGGCCAGAGAAACTGGACAAGGGTGAGACAGGAGGAGCCAGGTGGCAGCTCCAGGGAGATCCTGGGGTCAGCAGGGGCTTGGGGTGCACTGAGGGCAAACTGGGCCTCTAAGGACTGCCCACCCCACTGACCTCTCAGGACATCAGGGCTGGAAAGGCCTTAGGAACTCTAGATGTAGCTGAGCCCAATTTCCTCCTCCAGAGGACCAGAGAGGATCAGGAACTTATGGGTGGCCACACAGCAAGTCATGTCAGAGGCAGGACAACTCTGGCACTTCTCACTACATGTCCGGACCTCTTGGATCCCCTGCTCCCAGGGCCAGGGCTGGGGGGGTCCATTTCAGAGGCCCCGCCCCCTCAGAGTGATCTCCCCCACCCCAACACTTGCACACTCAGAGGCAAGGTAAAGGAGGGCAGTGCCAAGCCCCCTTTGTCTGGACAGCAATTTCACATTAGACGACTCTTCTCTGATCTCTGAGTGGAGGGTATGCCCCTGAGTCTTGAGGCTCCACAGACATCCTGGCTCTAGGCTGGGTGTCGGAGGGACCCCCACACCCCCACTCGGCAGAATGTGGTCCTCACACCCTTTTTGCAAAATGCTATCCAAACCCTTAAGAGTAAGCAAGTGTGTATGTGCGACGGTGAGTGTGTGCATCTGTGTGTGTGTCCCACACACAACCCAGATGGGGGGAGGTGACGCACGCCACTGATGAATAACTTGCTTTGGCCACATGGAAGGTGCCGGATGGTGGAAGCCTGAGCAGAATGCGGGGAGGCTGCCCAGGGCAGCTGGCTCCCAGAACTCTGCTTTTGGGGACTTAGGGGAAAACGAGCCCCAGACTGGAAGACGTGGGGTGTTCTAAGTTAGGATGTGCCTCTCCCCAGGCAGAGGCTGAAAGGCAGGGCCCCTATCACAAGACCTGCTCCTCGACAGGGCCAAGCCAGCCACTTGCCCTGAATTCCTCCCATGATCTCAGGCCCCTGGGGACAGGGCTGGGACAATGGGGTGGGCCTCCTGCCGGCTTCGCCTGTGCTGACCTATCTCCTGTGACTGACCTGCAGGACACAAGAGCCTGTCTCCCAAGTCCATCCCTCCAGGGCTGGCTGCCGGCCAGTGCTGCAGTGCCGTCGTGGCACAGACGCCTGGCCATTTTATCCCCTCCTCCAGCCCCCAGGTCAGGGTCCCTACCTGGCTGCCATCCCAGTGAGAGGGTGAGGCCAACCCAAGTTTGAACCCCTCAAACCTGCCCTCACTCTATGCCTCAGTTTCCTCGGGGAAAAGAGCCTGTTTCCTGCCTGTTGGTAAGGGAAGAGGCCTGGGGGACAGAGTTGGGTACCAGCCCCAGGAAGAGAGTATTCTGGGAGTACTTTTTTCCTAGATGGGGCACTATGGAGCCCCTTGGCTTCCCTGACATTCCGGGGGGGCCCCAGCCCCCAGAGCAGGTGGTCGGCCCCTCCTCCAGCTCAGGGGCGACAACAACAGCTGCGGTGAGTAGAGAGGAGCGGCCCTGCCCCATCCCCACCGAGAGTGGAGTGCCCCTCTGACTCTGGAAGGAGGGGCTAAGGGGTCCCAGTGGAGGAACTCACCTCCTCCTCACTCACTGGGGGCTCCCTCCGCACTTGTGAGCCCGAAGGTTTCCTCCCAGGGACCCCTGCTGCGCCCCCCCCCCTCGCCCAAAGCCAGCTGCCCGGTCTCTGCAATCCCCTCTTCAGGTCGGGGAGAGAGGGGCTCGTCCCTGCCTCCTCCGCGAACCGCGAAAGGAAAAAAAGGAGTCACTTCGCGCCCGCCATGTGGCAACGAACGTCATTCCATCGCACCCCTGCTCAGGTGTGGGGGGGTGGGGGGCGGCCCACGGTGGGCGGGGCACCCCGGCCCCCGGCCCGCTCCGCTCCTCCCCCGCCGGAGGTTTCCTTTGTGCTTGGGGCCGGGCCGGGCCGGACCACGCTAGCTCGGTCCCCGCCCCGTCCCCGCCCGGTCCTCGCCCTCTCGAAGGTGGCGAAGGTGCCCTTGGCCGCCCCGCGCACACCTGTCCCCCGAGACCAGGGTGGGGTGGGGAGGTGGGCGGAGGGAGGGGCTCCCGTAGGGCCCTTGCGGCTCCCCCCCACCCCCCCACCCCGGACCACACCTCGGGCCCCCGCGGCCCTCCAGCCTGCGTGCGCGGCCACCGCTCCCGCCGCTCGCCCGGAGCCGCCTCCGGGGAGCAGAGGACCCAGCAGCAACCCCGCCCGGCCCGGCCCGGCCCGGCCCCTGCCCCCGGCGCGCACAAAGGCAGCCCCTCCCTGGCCCTCTGCACCATTTCGGGGACCCCTCCCCCTTTCCTTCCCGGCGGTGGGGCGGCGGGGCCGGAGGGCAACAAAGGCGCGGCGGCGGCGCGGAGACAAAGGGGCCGGGGGGCGGGGGCGGGGGGCTCACCAGTCGGCCGCGCTCTCCTCCCGGATCACCTCCTCGTAGGCCGCCAGCAGCTCCAGGCGGTGGCCGCTGAAGCTGACGCCGGCCATGCTTCGGGCCGGACCGAGGCCGAACGCACAGACGCACAGACGGACGGACCGACAGAGACGGGAGGGAGGGGGAAAAGAGGGAGTCGCCGCCGCCGCCGCCTCGGAGCCTCTGCAGTGTTGCGAGCCGAGCGAGCCAGCGGCTGGGGGAGGGGAGCCGGTCGGCGGGGGGCGGGGGGCGCTGGCTCCGCCCGGCTCCGCTCCCTCCGCTCGCTCGGTCCTAGCGCCGCCCCAGCCCGGCGCAGGGGGAGGCCCGCCCCCTCCCCATCCCCCCACCACCTTCCCGGCCTGCCCCAGGCGCCCCCCGCCCCTCTGCGCGCGTACCCCCACCGCGGGCTGTGCGCTCCGCACCCCGGAGTGGAAACTTGCCCCTGCCCCAGTCCACCCCCCACCTTCCCGTTCAAAAATTATCTTCCCCTACGGCGTCCTCAGCGTGCACCCTCTCCCCCAACTCCAACCCTATCCCCCACCGCACCCCAGATGCCAGTCTCCAAACCCTATCTCCAGTCCCTCAACTCCATCCGTCTCCCAGCTCTCTCCCCATCCCAACCCCAAAGCTGCTCCATTCCAG